>OY759270.1:10714925-10749925 GCA_963662155.1 Lamellibrachia columna
ACCTTGGGCCGGCGCAATGTGATTCCAATAAGTGGCTGATTCACTTAAGAGGCGTGTTTTAATACAGCGGGAATAGGAAATGATTCCGTCTAAACCGACATGTCAGATTCTAGTAAACGGACGATTGTATTATCCGCGATTCTGTAACAGTAGCAATGCTTTGAAATGACATAAACATCACTGCAGCGCTACGCCAACTTTGTATGTGCGCAAACTATTACGGATTACCCTAAGATACACTGGACATCAACAGGAAACAATAACAGTAAAGGTACGTTCGCATGTAGCGCAGAACCCAGTCCTTGGGACTACTCAAAGCGCTTTACACTTCACTCTATGCCATTAAACCATGCTGCAATCACTGCGCAAAGACTACCAGATACTTATTTATACAGCTGAGTGAAATGTGGCAACGTTGGGTGAACGAAATTGGCAATTTTTCGAAAGGGCAGCAAGGGGATTCGAACCCGGATCTCTCGATAGAGAGTCCGATGTTCCCACCACTACGCCACCGCTCCTCAAGGCATGGGGGGGGGGCGAGGGGGGGGCAACACAATACGCTTTACGCCCCGGCGTAAAACAAAGCAAGAACGACACTAACGTAAACCAACGTTGCGATGATCCGATTCAAACCAACGTTGCGAAAATAGCATATCGTGATGGTCGCTCACACCCATAGAGACCGTGTGTGGGCGTCACGGAGTCCCGCTCGGCCGCCGTTGATGAAGCCGTCGTATATTTAATCTGCAACGTATCAATACATCAATAAATCAATGGAACGAATTTAGAGGGATAATGTTTCATAATTAAGCTCGCTATTCCGGTCACACAGATAACCTTTCACACTACTATTGTGTGCTGCACGACCGTTTATCAACATGTCCACTAAATTGCTTAAATGAACAATGGGCCGTCTCTGAAGATTCCGAAACCACGGATGCGGAACTGTAGCAGGCATTCCTAGTTATAATATCTAGTTCGGAGGGGGGGGGGGCATCTACCGAATTTACGCACTTCTTTTCGTCACGGGCCGACCGGAATTGGCAGAGCCCCCAATATTTTGTGTGGATTATACATTAAATATATGTTGGCCCCCGCAGTATGCTTGCAGAAACGAATTTTGCTTGTGATAATATTCAGCAGCTGCTGACTGCGGTTACAATTATTTCAGTATCGTAGCAGCCACCCCGATGGTACATCATTAGTCGTGCAATGTACGCTGATACGCCACTCAAACAAAATGGAGTCGCGTGTTGATTTGACCGGTGCAACAGCTGTTGCACCGATTCGAAAATTTAATCGCGGCAACAAATGTTGTGCAGTGTGCGCTGTCCCAATCGTAACGAAAGTTTAGCAAAATACGCCTAGCATTAGAACGGCAGTTCCAAAGTTGTCACAGTCCGTAGCATTCAGTCATATCCTAGCCACTGCGAGTGTCTTCGCGGCATGGCGCGCGGTGTCGTGGAGGTTAGAGCGGACTCTCAATCGTGAGAGCACGTGTTCGAATCCTCTTGCTCTGTTTCGAAGTTTAGGCAATGTCGTTCACCTCTCGTTGCCACACTTCACTCAGCTGTGTAAATAAGTGGCTACAGACAGTGGTGGATATATGAACGAAATATCTTCGTAGTAATCCCAGAGAAGTTGAGTTGGAGTTGGAGTGAACAGGTCTGTCAGGGGGTGAAGGGTAAAGCGCTTTGAGCAGTCCCAATGACTGGATACCGCGCTGTAATTTTATAAGAACGTTCCGTTGCCTTTTCCCCTTTAGGTCTTTTTACCTTCCCTACCTCCATCGCTCCTACCTCGTATTCCAATCAAAACACCCATGTCCATTGGCCACTTATGTCCACCCATGTCCAATGGTCACTCATGTCCACCCATGTCCAATGGTCACTCATGTCCACTCACGTCCACCCATGTCCACTGGTCACTCATGTCCACCCATGTCCATTGGTCACTCATGTCCACCTATGTTCATTGGCCACTCATGTCCACCCATGTCCATTGGCCACTCATGTCCACCCATGTCCATTGGCCACTCATGTCCACCCATGTCCATTGGCCATTCATGTCCACCCATGTCCATTGGTCACTCATGTCCACCCATGACCATTGGTCACTCATGTCCACCCATGTCCATTGGTCACTCATGTCCACCCATGTCCATTGGTCACTCATGTCCACCCATGTCCATTGGTCACTCATGTCCACCCATGTCCATTGGTCACTCCATCATGCTGTCCTCCCTCCGCACATTAGAGCGTTCGTTTTCTCCGCTACACATCCCTCGTATCCCTCTCCCCTATTCCCCACATCTTCCAAGTTGGTTTTGTGTTGTCCCTCCTGTCACCTGTAACTCACTCCTCCTCCTGATTCGGGAATACTCAATTGTATACTGTGCTGTTTCCTATATTGACATCATTATCATCATCTCCATAGTCGTCGTCGTCGTCATCATCATCATCATCATCATCACCATCACCACTATTACCGTCATCATCATCATTTACATGCACCCAGAGCCAACGTGGATCGAGCCGCCCAGAATATTTGCGACACAGAAACTTGACGCTTTGTCTACCGATGCACCCAAGTTCATACTGGGTGATTTCAATCAGTGCTGCCTTAAGCAAAATCTGCCTACCTACCACCAGTACATCACGTGCCCAACCCGCATGAATCGGACGATTGACCTGTGCTACGGTTCAGTGCCTAATGCGTATAGGTCCATAGCCAAGCCACCGAACGGCGACGCCGATCACATCACTGTTCACCTGGTTCCTATTTATAGATGCCTTCTGAAGCGTGCAAAATGTGTTGGACGACAGGTCAAGGTGTGGAATGAAGACCGTATAGCTAGACTGCAGGGTTGTTTGGACTGTACTAACTGGGATGTTTTTTTTTGGATTCCTGTGATAGCCTGGATGAACTTAACGATGTTGTGACCAGTTATGTTTCTTTCTGCGTTGACACTGTTATACCCGTGCAGAAGCGCAGAGTGTACCCAAACAACAAACCTTGGGTTTCTAAACAACAACAAAATTTATTGAATGAGAAGAAAAGGGCTTACTTTCAGGCAGATTTAGCTGAGCGAATGGAAGTTCAGAGGATTGTCAGATCAGAAATTAGGAAAGCAAGGTAGAGTTATAGAAACAAAATAGTTTAAAACAGGTGATATGAGAACAGTCTGGGAAGCCATTAAGACGATGAGTGACATGCAGCAAAACAGACAGAATTCCAATCGCTTATCACCGTTGGGGGATAGAGATGACAGAGGATATGAATTATTTCTACTTTCGTTTCGACACACACGATTTTCGTTCTGTCATTGACTACATTAGGAGATCAACAAATACAGAGGGTGATTTAGTAATTGAAGAAGAAGATGTGTTGAGAGTATTCCAGTGTACATGAGTGAGGAAAAGTCCCTGATGGCATTTCCGGTCAGGTTTTGAAGAATTGTGCCACTCAGTTGTTTGGTATCTTCCACTTCATCTTCCAGGTCTCTCTCAGCTTACAGAACATCCCTACCTTGTGGAAAACTATTATTCCTGTCCCCAAAAAACCTCGCCCTGCCAGCCCGAATGATTTTCGTCCAGTAGCGTTGACATCGCACGTAATGAAAACTTTTGAAAAGATTGTCAAAACCATGATCATAAACCATACAGTCATCTTCTAGACCCCCTACAATTTGCGTATCGGCCTGGGAGAGGAGTGGAGGACGCAGTCGCTACTTTGCTAAACCTTGTACATTGTCATCTTGAGAAGGCCAAAACTCGTGCCAGAGTTCTCTACCTTGATCTGAGTTCTGCTTTTAATACTCTGCAGCCTCACCTGCTTTAAAACAAATATTTCTGAGTTTAAACTTGAGTCTGACTTTGCCCTATGGGTGCTTGATTTTTTTGTGGGAAGACCCCAACAGGTTCGTGTGAATGACACCATGTCTAGTGTGAAGGTTGCTTTCACTGGTACACCCCAAGGATGTGTCTTGTCCCCCCTGTTGTATATCTTGTATACTAATGACTGCAGGAGCACCAATCCCAATAGGTTTCTTATTACATTCTCAGATGACGCAGCTTTACTTAATTTGCTGTTTAATGAAGAGACTGGCCAAGGTCCCGTTGTAGAGGACTTTGTTGATGCAACAATAAAACAAAGATATGTGTATTGACTTTAGGAAAGACCCTCCACCCCAGACTGCCACTGTCATCCACGACGATAAGGTGGAGGTAGTTGACGAATACAAATAGCTCGTTACGATTATTGACAACAGACTGAGGTGGGATCGTCACTGTAGCCCTACGTATAACAAGTGCCAGCAGCGTATATACTGTCTAAGGAAGCTTCGTTCCTTTCACATTAATAATACCATTTTGTCCATGTTTTATAAGTCGTTTATCCAGAGTGTTTTGACGTTTTCTTTTATCTGTTGGTTTGGGAACGTCAGACAAAAAGACAAGAATAAACTGCAGCGAATTGTAAACATCAGCAGCAAAGTGACTGGTACGAAACAATCCACTCTCACTGTTCTATATGAAAAGCAGGTATTCCGGAAAGCCGTTCGCATTCTGGCTGACAGCACGCATATTTTACATGAGGAATACGTCCTTGTGCCGTCGTCTGGACGGCTTAGAACTGTTACATGCAAAACAAATAGAAAACGGCTATCGTTTATTTCTATGTATGTTCGACTGTTAAATGACACTTCTCTCTACCGCTGCTTCTGAACCAGTCTTCTGGGCGTGTAGCTATACTACTGATATTTATTATAAGGTTGTATGTGTGTGCGGGCGCGAATGCATGTATGTGCGTGTTCTTTAGCAGTGTTTATATGTTGTTATTTACTACATTCCACTGTACTTTATCTGTGACGCAACGACCACAATTAGGTTTATCATTATTATTTTTAGAAACCGCTTGTAATTATGTATTTTATTTTATGAACGTTGCACATAAATTTCCCTCCACGGGAAAATAAAGTATTGTTGTATTGTATTATCCCACCATCATCGTCGTCATCGTCAACATCAACATCACCATCATCACCATCATCATTATCACCATCATCATCAACATCATCATTATCATCACTATCACCATCATCATCACCATCATCACCATCATCATCATCATCACCATCACCATCATCATCATTATCATAATCATCGTCATCATCATCATCATCATGGGGCGTGGTAGCTCGGCAGTTAGAGCGCCGCACTGTCAGTCGAGACGACCTTGGAACGAGTCCATCTGCTGCCGTTTTTAAACTTGGGCAATTTCGTTCACCCCACTTTGCCTGTGTCTTTCGGAAGAGGCACTAAAAGCCGTCGGTCCCTTCTATCTGGTGTCTATGTCTATCGGTGACATTGTGTAACCTGCCGTGGACTCCCTAACTCTGACAGTAGGATGAGCGCTGCATTAGTGGCTCAGGCAGAATTATGACGCATTGCGTGTGTGTGTTCGTGTGTGCGTGTGTGTGTGTGTGTGTGTGTGTGTGTGTGTGTGTGTGTGTGTGTGCGTGCGTGCGAGTGTGTGCGTGCGTGTGTGCGTGCGTTCGTGCGAGCGTGCATGAGTGCTGCGGGTGTACGTGCGTGCGGTACTTCATCACTTTACTATTGTAGATGTGAGCTATTCTCGAGTGTTTAATGTCATCGCCGTGTGTCATCGCCGTGTGTCCGCCAACACAAATCATGCGGCAAATAGTTGACTACATAAGCGCAGCTGTGTTGATGGTACACCATCAGAATCACCGTCGTCAATCAGCGGTGACGTTGTAGTATCAGCCTCGCTGGACCCACGCGCGAAGTTCGCGAACTGCCCCAGTGGTCGTACCGTTCCCCTTCCCACTGCCAGTGGTCGTATCGTTCCCCTTCCCACTGCCAGTGGGTTCTGTCATCATCAACCCCCGGCGGACACTTCGCGCACTATTTGTATTTCAAATCACTGGACACAGCAAAGCTGCCTACGCAGTGAAGAACAACTACGTTTTAGTTTTACATCAAATAAAGTACTTTTGCCGATACATACGAGTTGAAACCAGATACACGCATGAGCGCACGCACGCGCGCAAGCACGCACGTGCGCACGCACGCACGCACGCACCCAGCTAGACCTGTGATTCGTTGTTCCAGCGCGCCATCCCGCGATACGAGGCGGCGGTCAGTATCATGGTGGAGATAGGCGACCGCTACGGCCAGATCGAGGCGCTGGTCGGCATGGCCAAGAGTATGTTGGCGGCGAAACAGATCAACAAGGTGAGTTCAGTTCCGGTCAGGGTCAACGCCAACTTTAAACAATACTTTAAACAATGATTAGGTGGACAGCTTGTGGTCTCCAATTTATTTAATATAATTTAATAAATCTGCTAAGCTACTTTCTCGTAGATACGTATTAGTTTCTGTCGGTACAATTACTAAGTGACCTTTACCAACAATCACTCTTGGTGTGTTCCTGTAGCAAACGAGCCCAGGGTTCTGCCATTATGCATCAACAGGGTATAAGCATTAAGCATCAACAGGGTATAAGCATTAGCATCAGCATGGTATAACTGTATCTTTTGCGACAGTTAGGCTATGCAATTTGTTTATTTTAAATATTAATTGCCATGTATTAACCGAACATATTTATCGCGTTGAATCAATATCAATCGGAGCAAAGGTATATGCGTGGATCGTTGAGATTAGTGGTGACGTAGTAGTTCTGCGGTTAGAGCACCGGAGTGTTGATCGAGATGACCGGTACAAGCCCGCCTTCTGCTGCTTCAAACCTTAGGCATCTTCGTTCGCCCCACTTCGCCTGTGTCTTTCTGAAGAGACATTAAAAGCCGCTGGTTCCTTCTACCTGGTGTATGTGCCAATGGAAATAAAAGATCATTTGTATAACCTGTTCCGGTCTCCACCCCTCAACCAGCGTCAAAAAGCGTCTACGAGGCGGTTCAGTCAATCTTATCAGCTGCCTCGCACGAGGACACGATCGAATGAATGAGACGACGGCGGTGCGAGCAAGCAGGTGCAACGTCAACGCCACTGTCAACGATCTGGTCATGACGCACGTAAAGTTATCACCAATTAATATGTTCCGAATGTCACGGACACCGTACACCGGAGCAGTGGTAATGACTTTCCCTGGGTGCAGGCATAGTGTATATAGAAGGTCAGCCAATACCAAACGACACGAAGGTCGCAATTAATATCTCCAACGACCGAAACACCTGCTGGATTACGTGAAGTCCAGCCGTTTATTTGACGTTTATTTGCAGAAATATAAATAATACATTCTGCCTCCGTCGATTGAACTGAATTCCACAGTGGGTCACCATAGGCTTTACTTTATTTATTTATTTTATTTTATTTATTCCTTCAAATGTGACGATGGCATGTAGTTGATTGCGATAAAGCGGTCTCTATATATGTCGTAAAACTAGCATATTTAATTAATCGCCAAATCGTGTATTTTCTAATATACGAAGAGATAAAAAATGAAAATAGTAACATGTTTAGTATGGATATTATCTTTGTATGGATATAATCTTTAAGCAACTGAGAAGTTACAAATACCAATAAAATCAGTGTCGCAATGTCCCGTAAAAAAGTCGTTAAGTTAACAAATGGAAAACCTTGCGCATTCCTTTTGAACGGGACAGTCTTCCCACAGAGTCGTCTAGATTGGTCGTTGTTACTGTCGGATGTGCCATTTCCTATGTTCGTCATCTTTCCGAATGCTTTTAATCCATTAGCGGCCAATTGCTGCCCATTGACGCGGTGCATTGCATCAGATCATTTCAGCAAACATACCATCGGAAACCGAGCATCGGTGTAATTCACGCGGGTGCCACGTCGTCCAATTAGGAAGATGAAAATGTATCGTGATGTGCCGAACACGTAAGCGTCGTAATAGAGCCCCCTGGGGATCAGACGTGACGTCTCTTGTGGACAACTGACGGCACGTTTCCACTTCTTCTTCTCGCGTCTGTCAACAGCTTAAAGGTGCAGTCACCCGGGTCGCCAGAGCTAACTCCGCACTGACAGTTTCTCCGATCGATTGGAGCGCCCTAGACAGACCTGTTTCAATTTCTTTGCTACCCAGAAGGTTGTTGTTTCGCTTGGACCAACAGGTTTTCATTAACCGCTGAAAACAAACGCACAATGGCCCTCGAAGAATATTAGCCCAAGAATGAGCTCTTTTATCAATTTGAAACTTGAAACCGTCTTTGTGGAGGAATTAGACGCTGGCGTGGTTCGACCAACTTGCTAGATACAGCAGCCTTGCTGCAACCAACCTAATGTACGGATACACAACATGATACTATGTAAGTACTGGATAATTTGGAGCATTCCGACTAGCAATATGACATCATAGCTGAACATCTGTGTGATTCACCACTTTGGTTCCAAGGGTTGGCAGCAACAGCGCGATATCCTGAACATTAAGGTCCACGAAGTTCACCGCAGTAATTTCGGTGATGACTGCACAAACTTGAAGTGAACCTTTACTACTATGTTACCACTTGACAGTTAATAGAGGTTCTCCGACAGAGACTTAGTTTTACTATTTGGCCTGCAGTTTGAAGCGTGCCTCGTTTACACCTTTGTCATTGTTTCACAATAATCATGCTGGTACCCGTGTAAGACAACATTAGATATGCACGTTTAAAAGTGTAATATAATATAAAGGACATCGATGATAATTATAATTGTTCAGAGTTCTGGTCAACGATAGTTAATAGTATAATTAATGTGACGAAGTATTTTGTTGTGATGTGATGAGATGGCATGGCAATGTCACGAGGTCCTGGCCTAGTAACAGTCACCCTCCAGTGCCCATTGACAGGCAAGAGAAATAAAGGCGGGTAGAACAGGATATGTACAGACGGCATCAAAGAGTAAGCATGACTTCCATAAAGCGCAAGTGGCAGCAAGGGACCGGCAAGGGTGGAGACAGACCGATCATCAGAGGGGTAAACTACGGTTATGGGATAGGTGAAGGTATTTTTTACTAACCTGGTAATATTTAGTGATAAACCCAGCGGTTATACGGCTTTGAATGACGTTAGACGGTGATATTATTGATGAATTCACCACATAGTGCAACTTGTAGGTGGCGCGTCGGTATTACATCTCACCAACAAATTATGTTTTGCACGAAGTCCTCCAAGGACATGTGACTGTTGCGAAGTCGCTGCTTCCGACAAAGGACCTACTCAATAATACCCTGACGATTGGGACGTGTCGGCTCTACGTCATTTGTTAACCCCGAATAGTCGAACAAAGCCAGGTGGCTATGATACATGTTGCACTCTCACTAACTAGGTGGCCCGCTAGTTTTTCTCAACTGATTTTCACATTTGATGTGAATAGTAGGAAATGCTGTTTAGGAATTATTGCGCGCAACACATTTTCACGCATTGTATCCCCGAGTACTTGTGAAATGCAAATTAGATAAATTACTGGTACCGTAATACATTAAATGTTGTGATATAGAAGTTCCCATAAATGTATCTACAATATTTATCAAAAACCACAAATACAACATATACATTCCGTTATGATCAATTAGACAACTTGCCTTGTATATGTATGGTGTTATTACACTATTTCCAGCTCAAACGGTCATCAATAAAATTAATAAAAAATTGGTAATATTTAGTGTTGTATTTGTTAGTTATTTATGCACATAATTCAAATCAACGTCGGGCGGACGGCTCCAGAGCAACATTTCATTCGTCTGGCCAAGTTCAGTAATTATTTATTCGCAGTGAACCATGGATAATTTGTGTTGTACTGAGACGTGTTCTTTAGTGTTAGTGTGAGTCTACCTGTCGTGCGCTCGTGTGTACCTGTCGTGCGCTCGTGTGTACCTGTCGTGCGCTCGTGTGTACCTGCCGTGCGCTAGTGTATGCTTGCCATACGCTAGTGTACGCCTGCTGTGCCCTAGTGTATGTCTGCCGTGCGCTAGTGTAGGTCTGCTGTGCGCTAGTGTATGTCTGATGTGCCCTAGTGTATGTCTGCCGTACGCTAGTGTATGTCTGCTGTGCGCTAGTGTATACCTGTCTTGCGTTAGTGTATGCCTGTCGTGCGCTAGTGTGCATGTACTGCACGAACCTTTGCAATTTCGTGCATGCGCAAAAAGCGCCCACTGGTATCCAAGAATCGCACTTGTGGGACCAATATTAATTGTCTACTATTAACATCTGTCGGTCGTCCAATTACTTGAAGAAGTGACGCTAATTGGAAGTTTCAAAGCTAATGTTGTTGGTCGCAGGCGCTGGACTACAACGCCAAAGCTCTCGACCTGGCGACCAACATCGGCAACAAGGTTAGTCAACACCGGTCATATTAACTCGCCTCTCTGCCCTAACTGCATGCGAAGATGCTGAGAAAGGTAGTGAATGTCTTCTCCTTAACGGCAAAAATCTGCTTGCACATGTTTCGTACTTGTGTTAGTGCACGTTGACAGGCTCGCGTATATGTGTATGTATGCATCTATGTGCTTATGCATTTTATGCAAACTATTTAATTGACTGTTATAGGTAAAATCTCTGGCAGCTAATCCCGTTATGACATTCCGCGAGTGAATAAATATGGATTGCAATATCATAATTTGTTATCGGAGGCTAAGCTTTCTTACACATACGAGGAGCTGACGTAGTGCGTGGGGGCTTGGCACAAAGATGTTTCGAGATGGGAGAGGGAGACGACTAACAAACACCCGTCCTATATATGAGGTTACGTAATCTGTACTTTGGGGTTCTATAAAGTGTTTGTTTCTCCCACCAGGGCAAACATTTTAACACGTACTTCATAACCCTCGTGCATTAACTAGTTAACTATCCCTTAACCGATAAACGGCGATTCTGGTCAACCAATGCAGATGCACATGCTACGCTGCCGAATTCTGCTGACCGACATCTACCGACTGCTGGGAGATACTCGCATGGTGGCCGAGGAACAGTGCCGGTGTCGCCGCCTGCAGGAAGACATGCAACTCATATGCCGCGCGTGCACCAAGTGTCTCGGCGAAAGCCCGAACCACCTGGAGTTCTTGCCGTGCTGTCATCTGGTGCATAACAGGTACGTATCCCGTGTTGTCATCTGGTACATAACAGGTACGTATCCCGTGTTGTCATCTGGTACGTAACAGGTACGTATCCCGTGTTGTCATCTGGTACATAACAGGTACGTATCCCGTGCTGTCATCTGGTACATAACAGGTACGTATCCCGTGCTGTCATCTGGTACATAACAGGTACGTATCCCGTGCTGTCATCTGGTACATAACAGGTACGTATCCCGTGCTGTCATCTGGTACATAACAGGTACGTATCCCGTGCTGTCATCTGATACATAACAGGTACGTATCCCGTGCTGTCATCTGGTACATAACAGGTACGTATCCCGTGTTGTCATCTGGTACATAACAGGTACGTATCCCGTGCTGTCATCTGGTACATAACAGGTACGTATCCCGTGCTGTCATCTGGTACATAACAGGTACGTATCCCGTGCTGTCATCTGATGCATAACAGGTACGTATCCCGTGCCGTCATCTGGTGCATAACAGGTACGTATCCCGTGCTGTCATCTGGTGCATAACAGGTACGTATCCCGTGCTGTCATCTAGTGCATAACAGGTACGTATCCCGTGCTGTCATCTGGTACATAACAGGTACGTATCCCGTGCTGTCATCTGCTGCATAACAGGTACGTATCCCGTGCTGTCATTTGGTACATAACAGGCAAGGATCTCGTGTTGTAATCTGGTGCCTAACAGGCAAATATCCCCGTGGTGCTATCTGGTGCATAACAGACAAGAATCCCGTGTTGTAATCTGGTGCATAACAGGCAAGTATCTCGTGCTGCTATCTGGTGCATAACAGGCAAGTATCCCGTGATGTTATCTGGTGCATAACAGGCAGGTATCCCGTGCTGTTATCTGGTGCATAACAGGCAAGTATCCCGTGCTGTTATCTGGTGCATAACAGGCAAGTATCCCGTGCTGTTATCTGGTGCATAACAGGCAAGAATCCCGTGCTGTTATCTGGTGCATAACAGGCAAGTATCCCGTGCTGTTATCTGGTGCATAACAGGCAAGAATCCCGTGTCGACATCAACACAGTGTTCTAGTACATATTCGTTGGGACAACGTAAAACAGTGGTTTAGGTTACTGTTAAGATTGGGGGTTAGGGTAAGTTATTGAACTGTCGACGTCTTTGTCCACTTGCCATCTGGAGCTTGTTATTTTGGATGGAAGGATTCTTGTTGAGTCTGATTTGGATGCCTTCTCTGTATCCTACAAACTTGATAATCACTTACTGTTGTAATCTTTTGTTACCGTTCAGTGTCGTCATACAGACTATAACGAATCATTCCGCATCGCGAGTTTTGGCAATCAATAACCGTATTTACCAAACTGGAGAGGACAGTGTTTTGTCTTCGCTGTTTATAAATGAGAACACGTATACCGAAATTGTATATTGTTAACTGTGATAACAATTTACTTATTATGAGCAATATTCATGTGAAGCAATGTAACTGACTAACCTTTCAGAATCCCATTCCGTCATTCGGCAGCTGTTCCTTAGAGAACTCACAATAACTTCCAACTGCAGCTGATAAAGCTGCTATTTGACTATGTATTACTATGAGATACAGTTGCTATTCCGCGCCTCGTTTCAAACGTTCCTAGATTCTTCTTGCGTCGAACAAGCCACATAAACTGCATCCAAATATAGTTCCTTCAACAAATAACAGCATTTCGTCACCTGACCAATCAGTTCTCTTCGATGAGAGAGAAGCATTTCCTCAGTACGTATTTCAGACTGCGCGTATGGTTGTCTTGGCAACATAGTTCCACTTCCCCAGCACAGCAGATGAAGATAAAACATTACCACCAACTGAACGATACGTTCATCTTCCAGATGTGCGTACGAAGCAACGCGGCGAGGATCGTCCAAGAACAACCGATCTAGCAAGTTCATTAGTTGTCCGACCTGCAGCAAAGACGTACCCAAGGATTCCGTCTACTTGTGAGGCCGGAAATGACGTCACCGTTGTTGTCATGTCATCGCGCGCCACTCGCTGTGGGTGTGTCTACTGGAAACGGCCATCTTTGAATGAAAATACATGCCTACGTGGAATGATATGTGGGCTGGCGTCTCGTTTCTTTAGGAATGTTTGTAGAACAGTTTGAGGAACCGGAAAAGAAGTTGACTGTCATTAGTTTTAAGCTTGTGGCAAGGACAGTCACATCGAATGTTTCGATGTCTACAGCAATGTGAATGAAAAGATGACAGACTAATATCCGTTAGCAGTGCCAGTGGACGGGATTTTAAGCATACGTGTATTTATTACTATACTATATATTTATTTACGCAAATAGATAACTGCTTGAAAGATTTACCACCATGGCCATGGGTGGTCTGCTTTAAGCCGTTTTATAGCGAATTCAGCATGTACCGTTGAGCCGGTAAGGGTCTGTTACTAATCTATATTCGTTCAATGGCTGTCATGTGATGACAATACGTTGCTTTTGTTTGCAATTGTATTCCGTCATACGTCGAGTGTTAGTAGATGTTCGAGTTTAGATCATTAAAAGCCATTCTTTTATTCGAGCGATGCGGGAAATATTGCTATTTTTCTCATAAAATCGAAGCTAATGCATGCCAATGGTATAAAGATATTTGACCACTTCACATTTACTGCTGGTAGTTTTGTCTATTCGTTATGAATTAATTCCATTATTCGACCATATTGTTTTACAATGATGGGTACTTAAGATAGGATAATCAGGTTTTCGTTTTTTATATAGTGTAAAACATGTCATGTAATTTATAATATTAGTACAACTTGATAATACCCGAATACTCGTCATAATTCGAACAGTAAGAAACCCGGTCACCAGCTCCCGTATTGTTAAAATATAAAAAATACACATAACTGTAACTGGTTTAATTCGAAACCTGACGTAGCTAAAACCCAATCGGGTGGTCACTGTGCAATTGGCAAACGGTCAAACTTTATTCAACTCGAAGTACGATTCACCGTTTGTTCGAGGCGTTTATTTCCGGTGAAATAAACAAGAATGTATTGGGATATTATATTATTTTCAATCTCCACGTTTTTGTGTGTAAATAGGGCACTTATCATCGATGTCCCTGTCATTGATAATATACATAGAATATAGACTTAAAAGTGTGTTTCAAAGCCTTGCTTTTTAAAAAGAAGGTTATGCATAAGTAAACAATTGTAGCAATAAACTTGACGAAATTAAACCAACCGGAAGCCGCGTGCAAACAGTAAGGTATGGTACATGTCTGAGAGAGGACGATCTTGAAATATTACAATCAAAAAGAAACCATCAAGCATTACGCCAGTAAAAGAACATGTTGTTATACATACGTTCTCAAAGCCAGCTCTGCATAGAACCCGCAGAAGTCACTGGCAGACACGTCAAGCAATATGTGCCCAAATCAATTGTCTTACAAAAACTATGCACTGAGGTGTATTTCAACCGACTCCTCTCCTTCGCAGCAGAAACATCTTCCCAGTTAACGGTGAGAGGACTAGCCTTGATTATACGGGCTCCTCGATGTGACTCCACAGTTTGTAGCACGTATCTTCGCCTGGATGCAGAGTGCGATTCTCACTGTGATGGAAATTATGTATGCATCCAGATTCTGGGTGCATACATAAGTAGTTAATTAAGATCGCATCCGCACATTTGGTTAATTCATAAAATAAAAGTAAACTTTCAAGAGTTTATACGATGCAATTCGAATTAACTTTAAACTTTGATTATATTGACACAACTGTCCGACTGAAAAGTTAAATCAGTCAAAACATTTTTTAGTGTAGCATCTCGACAATGACGCCGATTGGCTGCCGGCGCTTCACGGGAACGCCTACACAAAATGGAGTGGTGACAGTGGGTGTCGCCACCTAACGAGCGCCGAGCGCCACGCCAGCCAAGCTTGGCGAAGCGAACAAGTCACACAAACGGGGTGCATATGTCAAACAAAATGGAAGACGAATACCCGAGGAACTGTTTCCGCGTGACACCCCAAGGGAACCGAACTTTCGTTTGCATCGGGAAAACAGACATTAGTCGCGTGATTGGCTAGCGTCGTAACATTTGTGAAACGATTACGTCAAAGCGATAGACAATATAACGCGCATATGTGATACAATTATAATTGAATTTCTGGCTGGTTTGATACTTTTACTGTCGCCGGTTCACAAAGAATAATAGATTGACAGCGTTCTTTTGTTCATGTTTTGTAACACGTGCCGCCATCTGGCGAACGCTTTAGGAGGGAGTGCACGTTATTTGTGTGTGTCAGCGCATTCTGTCATCTCAAGTCTCAAATGGTTGACTGCAAATTAAGAGCCCATGTGGGGGCTAACGCATGAGTTTTTGAGTTTTGCACGAATGCACGGGATGTAAACATACCACGCGCGAAATGCGAGATCCTTTCGCTTTGATCACTCGCTGATTTGATTTTATTCAACTTAAAGGGGAACTGAAGCAATTTTGTGTTATGCCGTATATTTAAATATATATTATCAAACTATGCATTAATGGTGACAGATACCTGCTAATTTATGAGATAAACTGAAAAACTGATTTTGTTCGAGACAAAAATCGACAAAATGCATCACTGCGTATCGCCATCTTGTTGTCGAAACGAGTGGTTTGAGTCGCGTATATCTAATCAATGTAAATTTTCGATTTTTTGCGATTTATTTCGTAAATAGGCATTCTGGAGCGAAAAAAAAGATATGGGTCTCTGTTATATATACAAGTGTTTACACACGTGAACAAAATAACGGTTTTGTTCGTTCCAAATAAAAAAAGTTAAAGAAATTACAACAAAACACGCTAAAAATCGTGGAAAACGACACACTTCTCGAACGCACGAGACGCTAACCAACGAGAATATGCGATAACGTAATACCGGAACTATTTTTTATTTGTTGACAAGATAGATGCATCGCTTGTGACAGTTTTACCAGATCTGCTACTAGCGATTAGTGGTTTACTGAACTTCAGTAATAGTTGTCTATCTTTGGAGAAATGTAAACCACAGACGAAGAGTCTACTTCGACAGGCCACACGGAAACAACAGTTGACAGTCGTAAAGTGTCACCGAGTGTGCGAGTCACGCTCCAGACTCCAGGTCGGCTTCGCTTTTGTTGACGTTGGATTCAGGAAAAATTACAACAGCGCTTTGACTGTCAACGATTCCTGACTAGGTAATGTGATGTGGTGAACCTGTGGAAATTGCGTCCCGATGTCTGCGCACGTTTACGTTGAGTCATCATGCTGCGCCGAGGAAGCTACCATGCCTAGGGCTAGGCTATGGCTATGCAGCACCGTGTGCCCTAGGCAAAAAAATTCGCCCCACTCTTCGTCTCTATAGTAGCAACAGCCAGATAGAAAAACATTGTAGGGCGATTGACTTTGCCTACGTGTGCCCGACCGCGTTGGTGCTTGCATCACCGTACGAAGGCGAAGACGATGATTTTGTAGTGATATGCACAAACAGAGCAGTGCTAGATGTTGGTCTGCTGTCATTGCATGATTTGCGTGCCGACTCATTGATTCGTGGGCAGGTCAGTAATTCAATTGTTATCGAATCATTGCCATTTTAATAATCATATTTTTTCTGCATATTTCTTTTACCTAGCCCGAGGGCGAGGTCCGAACTACAATGGCAATGCAAGCAGGCTTTTTTCTTTATTTTGTATCTAATCTAATGAAGTGTACCGTGACTGTATTTTAATATTGTGTTTGATTTTGTGTTGAATAACATTGATGACAATAATAACATGAGGGTTTATTTAATTCATTATGTGAATATATATATATTCTTAAATGTTAGTTACCGTAATCATGATTGTAATAATGATTGTAATCATGACTACATTAGCAATTGTGATTGCAATAATTACTGTAATCATGATTACATTAATATTCATACTTGTAATCACCCCTCTCTGTAGCACACCACAACACCTTGTTGTTTGGTGCAATGTAATAATTTAAATAACAATAATTAACTACTGACAGTATGTAATGTTCACAGTTTTGCAACTATTATGGTAATTATGGAATTAGTGCTATCAACTAACCCTGACAAATTATATTTCAGGCTCAGGAAAGGCAAGACAAGTAATCCCATCCTGCGATGTGGGAAGGATCTGTGATGTCTATTCTGAACCGAATTGAATTGATGGAAAGTTTAGCTATGGAGATTGGCCTGACACAGGTGAGTGTACTAATAGTCTGTTATAGACAAATTGTGAGGCACCCACAGTATGCAGCAGGTCGAAAAACAACCTGGAAAACTACAAAAATTCCCACTAAAATATTAATAACTGAATGATGTGAATGCCTTCTTATCTATATCCCATTTCTGTCAACAAAAATGTTACCTGCAGCATCTTGCATGTCACTACACACAATTTCATTTATATTGAGACCAACATAAAATATATCAAACGTTTATTCACATAGTAAAACAATTACCAAAGAAATAAGGCTAACTAGAACGATTGAAACCAAGACTAAACATTGACCTAAAACAGTGACCACCGGGAAATACAACCTGGAACATGGATATCACAGTTACACACATCATTATTATGCCACAACATATCAAATATACTGGTAGTTTAGCTTAGGAAATAATTAATCTTTATAAAGCCAAGGCATTTTAACTGTTTCACCATCATCATCTGTACCAATGGCAATAGACTACTTGTTTTGATTGGACAGTAAATGTACACCAATCATGTGTAACAATATTACTTGTTCTGACTGACAGTAAATGTACACCAATCATGCATACCAATACACTATTTGTTCCTACCAACAGTAAATGTACACCAATGTTCTCATTCTGGAATCTGCACCATTTCACTACTTCTTCTGACAGTAAATGTACACCAATCATGTGTATCCAATATACTACTTCTTCTGACTGAATCTACTACTTGTTCCTACTGACAGCAAATGTAAACCAAGCGTCTCATTCTCTACCAAATACACTACTTGTACTGACAGTAAATGTAACCAATCATATGTATCAATACACTACTTGTTCTGACTGATAGTACTTGCACACCAACCATCTGTTCCAATACACTACTGGCAGTAAATATACACCAATACACTACTTATTCTGACTGATAGTACATGTACACCTAACATATTCAATTCACCTTTCACTCATCCAGGGGTAGAAATCAGCACACTTTCCTCTGACAGACACCCCAGTATCCGAAAGACCTTGGCTGATAGATCAGACATGAGTACAACCTGTGTCACAGTTTATGGCTGTTTGGTGTGTGGCAGGTGCAGAAAAGTGACAAGTTTTTCTCACGAATGACAAACTTCTTCTCTTTCTCATAGGTGTCGGAGCTGCTTGAGTCACTCTCGGTTATGTCGCTGTTATCACATAGTGTGCATCATCTGCACCAATGTCTTTATTCTCACTGAATCTGATGGAAGCTTCACATAGGAGTAGTCATGATCAACGTTCATTGGTGCAATAATGTCATCCATGACTACAGCAGCATTCGCGAAGTGTCGCACTTGAAATATCGTTACTGGATCGATTTGCATCAGTTGTATGTGGTGCCACAGCAGTAGTAGCAGTGATGGCACTAAGTAGTAGCAGTGATGGCACTAAAGGTGACATCCGTAATGTAAAGATTGACGGCATCACCCGTAGCGCTGGACGCTTCAAAACTAGTACCTGTACTTGTACGAACCAATGGTGAATCCTTCATCTGAAAAGATTACACATACAGTGACTTGAACATTTTACAAAATTAATTTTTTGCATAATAAAAATTAATCACAATGTGAGAAACTTTCTGTTGTATATATTATTTTTAGAATATAAGAATGCCAGTGTCATATAGAATATATAAAGTAATCAACCACAGGGAAAAGCATTTTCCCTATGGAGCCATGTTAATTCAACCAATGGGTCTTTCACTGATCTCTTAATGTTTTTAATGAATCTGTTTGGTTAGTTTGACAAATGCCACTGGTAACATAACCAAACGCATGTAACCAAAATTGTAGCATCCTAGCTCCAAAGTGTATTATATTATCTAATCAACATTGCACTGTTTTCAATGGGCCAGGGAGGTCAAAATTCTATAGCAAAATATGGACCCATAGGTATACTTTCTATGGGGTTACTTATTTTATATCTGACACTCGATTTAGATAACATAATGCATGAATATTGTTATTGGACCAAATGCAGATCTATGCTTGTGACATCTTTACCTTATAAATGCTGCACGCACACACACATACCTGCCCACACGTATATATATATATATATATATATATATATATATATATATATATATATATATATATATATATATATATATATATGTATATATGTAAATATATATATAATTATTAGGTATTATACTGAAAGCATCTGCTAGATAGTATGGTGCATGGACAAAAGCCCCTCCCGACAAAAGCCCCACAGACAAGCTTGTTTCAATTCAATTATACTGTTCATGACTGTTGCTGTAGTACACAGAGACAAGATATTGTCATGAATATACTTCAGGCATGTGGTCAATTCCATTCCAGAATTGGAACTGACCCTCAATTCCAGTTCCGGAATTGGAATCGACTTCAAAAATGTTTTTTTAATTGGAATTTATTTTTTTCAAAATTTATTTTTTGGGAATTGGAATTGATTTTGTTGGAATTATTGACTTGATACTGTTAATATTTACCCTTATATTTACTTATATTACTTTTAAAATCATATTTGTCTGCTATTAGCATGTCACCCTGAATCTGGTAACAGCCAGGAAGTTGTCAACATTACAGCATAGACACTGTCTACTCTGGTATTGAAACATTGTGACCAAGAACAATATAATCAAGCATTTGCATCAAAAAGAAATACTAAGTTACTGTAACAGACAGTAAAACCAAAATCAGACCATTCAGGCCTCATTTTCTTTCTCAGTGTACAAGGTTTATTTACAGAGATTGCCAATTAAGGGCACCTGTCTGCTCATTCCCTTTGTGTGAGAGAGGAAGCCTGCCCCACTTGAATGCAGCCTCTTTTTTATCCAAGCCTAATGTTCAGCCCACAAGTTTCCAATACTACACATGTCACTGGTCACCTGTACAATGCTGTTACATGTGGCTGTAGGGTTTGCCCTTTGTAGTAATTAAAAATGTCCCCATGGAGAATACATGTTGGAGATTAGGATGTTGAAGACTCAAACTTTCCAGTAAATTTGATGAAATATCAATGATACCACAACTGAGAGCAATATAAATCTGCCTCCTAGTATATTTGCTCCCCCCCCCCCCAGGACATCTGCCCCTTTTTTCTATGATAGTTGACAAGTGAAAATCAGTTTGCAGTTTTATCATTATTACTACAATAACATAACATTCAATGACAAGTCGAAGTCACTTTAGCCTA
Organism: Lamellibrachia columna; assembly: GCA_963662155.1. Classification (NCBI taxonomy): domain Eukaryota; kingdom Metazoa; phylum Annelida; class Polychaeta; order Sabellida; family Siboglinidae; genus Lamellibrachia; species Lamellibrachia columna. The sequence goes on from OY759270.1 coordinate 10,735,409, forward strand.
ATGCAATGGCCTATCCCCTGGAGTGTGTATGAGATGATCTTGTTACCAGTTGTCTTCCAGGTATCATTGATAGTCAGATCAGTGGTGGAAGATGGATTCTTTGGGTGATGCGTCCACAAACTGGTGGACAGCAACGAGTCAGAGATCAGCTGGTTTGGAGTGCCCCTGGTATTAGCTGCCTTAGTTTTCAGGTCCTGACGGACCTTGGCAGCTTCTATCTGTGCCGTGTCACCATCATGGTTGCAGGCAGTCTTGTTGATCACATTCTGGATCTGGAGATCAGATCAGTGACCACAGCACCCTTGCATGATTAGGATCGATGCTGGCTTCACTCCCATTGAAGAGTAATCTTGTTGGTCCCCCTTCTTGGTGTAGGAATGACACTCAAAACATAGCTTCTGACCTCCTCAGATGCTAGTAGTAATTTCCATGATGAAGTTTATAAGTGTTTTCTGACAACTCTGGCTTGTGCATCCAGTTTTATAGAAAAATGGAGTCACTCCAACTCTCCATGGTAAATGCAATTCAAAAGAAACCTTGTTGAGATGGCTTCTTTCAAATATCCTCAATTGTCCTAACATGTCCTGGTCCTAATGTCACTGACTTCTTCCACAATTGCAATAAAGATAATCCTTTGATTACAGGATCATCTCCAACTACATAAAGTAATTTACTTGGCTGATCTGGCACAAAGAACATTAATTGCAATTAGGGTAATATATATCTTGAATTCATGTTCAGAAATAAAAAAAATAAGTTAAAAAAACATTTCTTAAAAAACTTACAAATAATCCAGAAGCTACGGACAGGGGGCAAATGTCCAGATTTTGAATAAGGCAAGGGGCTAATGTTTGGGGGGCAAGTGACAAAGGGGCAAATGTCCGGGAGGGGGGCAAATGACCTGGACCCAATATAAACAGGGGAAACTGTTCAAAACTCAGATTAATGACCCAACTGTCCAGGGCTGTCCAAAATGTCTGGTTTTGTTAGCAAAAATCCAGGAGAGGTGTTGCAGCAGAGAGTACATATGAAATTGGTGGATGCCATTTTAAAGTTTTTTATGGCAAACCTGATATATATATATATATATATAAATATATATATATATATATGTGTATGTGTATGTGTGCATTTAACGAACAATAATTTTTTAATCATATCTAATTAAATATGATTGTGCACACGTGACAAATAAAACTGTGTTCAAACGAATTGGATTTGAATTTTTCTTTAGCCTAGGATTTTAACAGTTGGAATTGATTTTTTGCAAGGCGGAATTAGAACTGATTTTTTGGAATTGACAAAACAGAATTGACCCCATGCCTGATATACTTCCTTCATATGTATAGCTTGTACTAATACTATTGTGGGTTGCCGACAGTTGCCCCCTCCCCCACGATATTCATTACAGTGTTATCAGTCGTGTTAGAATAAAATGTAATTAATACATCTCTTTATGAACTTCCGGTTATTACATGTGGGGTTTAATCTGATCAATAAAGCAAATTCATTTTATATAATTTTGCCTTATTGTCAAGTCACAAGAATTCAGACAGAAATTGTAAAGTGTCATTATAGAAAGCAGACATGTAATCTGACAGTGTTCAACTGGGTAGATGACGATGCCTTAGTTTCCTTTCCAGCTAGACATTGCATGGGTGAAATGCATTTTACTTAAATATTTAAATACTTTATAAAAAAAAATTTGTAACTGCATTTGCACTTAATCACAATGAAAGTATTTGTATATTTAAATATTTCCATAAAGAATTTGAAATGTAAACAGCAACAGTAGGCTTCTGTTGCACTATAGTCTATACTGTCTTTTCGTCGTGTTTCTCCCATGCATCTAACCCCCCCAGGCTTAGCCTTACGCTTGCCCTCTAGGCATTTAGAACACAGGAGTATGAGACTTAATTATTATGACTGTCAATAAATAATATAAAATTATTTTCTTGAATAATTTTGCCTAGTACATACGCCATGGCCCATGTTACAAGGCTGCAGTATATCCTGTAGCACTTACTGAGTTATTGTTATTGTTTTGAGTACGGCCACGTATTGACGGTACATCTGATCACGTCGAAAATAAATCGGCGGATTGGAAAACACTCGTAATTATATCAAACTATTAACACTTACTCGCACTTTATTGTATTCATACATTTCGATTTACTGTGGGTCATATATATGCTGACGTTGAAGCACAGCTGTGCTTATTGGGGTGGAACTATATTGTAATCGTAGTGATAAGTCACAATGGTAACGGTAATCCAATTTACTAACCTGGTTTCGGCTCGTCGCTTCCTACGCATCGCTCTGCCCTCTGATATCTGACGTTTCCTTGTCGCAGAATAGTCTGTAGATGCATGGTCATATGCGGAAAAAAAGATCTAAGATGGAACGGTGTCTTTGACCAAGAATGACATCTTGATGCTCACCGTCTGTCCATGCTCATCACATACGTCTTTTGTCTTGTAATCTGCATCGGAAAAGTGGTCACTCGCAGTGCCTGCGGCTGGCGGACACGGCAATTTCCGCATTTGCAACCACCTTTTCCGCTGCAAATTCTTCCTCGAAAGTCGATCAAAAGTTTTTTCCTTGCATTTGTAGTACTAGTTGATATATCCAGGAGCCATCCAGTGCACACCAGGTTTCTTTTTATTCGATTTTCCATGCGTTTCGGCCGTTTTTCCGAGAGGTTTTTACTGTGTGAACGCGGTGCGAGAAGCTCGTACTCAAACCACTCTGCCGCTGAGCCCCCCGCAGAGCAATATGGCGCCGCCCAGCGAAGATAATGGCAAAGTTTAAAAGGATATTACAAAATTACCGTGGCGTTGCGCCCATCATATAAGGGTGATATATACTGTAAATGGTATGTTATTATGTTTGGGCTATGGTTGTTCGAGTGCTTCACCCCCCCTTTAAGACATCGTTACAGTCAATAAACATTATGAATAGGAAGAATATATGTTATTATATATTGTATTATTATTATTAAGTACGCTCGCCAATAGGTAGCACCTGCATCGTATTACTCTCTTGTAAAAACTGTGATTTAGTGACTTGGTGAGGTTTAATAAAAAAATTAGCCTTAGCGTATGGAAACTGTCAACTGTTTTGATAAAAGGTGAATTCTGTAACAGTCAAGTTGCGGACAGGCTTTATTCTTGGCAATTCCACGAAGGCGGACGAGAGTCTGCTAAGCAAGACTAGAAAGCTTTCAATCAGGCACACGAATTCAACCCATTTATCCAATTATGTTTAATTACGCGTTTCGACGCCACAATAACAGGTCGTTTCGGAGAGTCTACTACAACCGTTGAGCGGCAGTGTACGGTGTCAGCTAATTAAAGAGTAAGAACTAAAACAAACGCGTTATTGGCGTCGGCCTTCGATAAAGTATGTCATATGGTGTAATTGATGAACACAATAATTGACAAAGACCCGCGCCATAATCGCCGTGTCAAGGAGAGAGGCGCTGGGGACGTAGGCTACTCTCGACGGGTCATCAAGTACGCCGTCAAGTATGTCAATTGGTTGCAGGTCACCGGTGCTAGAGGAAAGTGTTTCCATGTAATTAATAGCTACAGTACCGAAACACGCACGCACGCACGCACGCACGCACGCACGCACGCACGCACGCACGCACGCACGCACGCACGAACGAACGCACGTTTGCACGCGAACGCAAACAAGAACGCACGCACGCACGCACGCACGCACACACACACACACACACACACACACACACACACTCAATGGTTGACTTTAGTCCGAATCGACAACAATTACAACATGTAATGTGTTATAGTAATGTGTTACAGTAATGTGTTACAGTAATGTGTTATAGTAATGTGCGTCAGACTCGTACTTGTGAAGTGCAATCACAGCTCGTTGAACTTAATATATTATTAATAATATGAAATATCTGATTAAAATTTTATTAATTGACAGAAATACGACCAGCTGTTAACTTTGCTCATATAAAACATTAGATTTGCATACCTGGCATTACCTGCACAGCTTGGGACTACCTCAGTGGCGTCATCGGGTGCATTCAATGGCAGTGAGATGGCGTCGACTTCTGATTAATGTCAAATTTATTTAGGCGAAGGCCACCTACACGGACCGACTGTTCGTAGTGGCAGACACGGGTTTGCTGTAAGGCGGTACATAGTTATCACGAAATGTAAGTTGTGGCAATAAGTTTTTCTAAACCCAAACTACATAAATGCCTTGACGTAGTGAAAATGATAACGCCTTCTGGTGGCAGTTAACTCGGTATAATCTCGACCGCGTTATTCCGTCCTGTGTGTGGAAACCAAATTCAGTTCAATACCACCGTACGCTTCAGAAACACGGAGGACAAACAAGAAGATAGAGATCCGATTCAGAGGTTTTGAGAGAACGTGCGTCAGAAGAATCTTGAGAATAGGTTGGGAGAATAGGTTGGGTGATTAGGTTAGGAGAATAGGTTGGGAGAATAGGTTGGGAGCAGCAAGTAACAAACAAAGAAATCGCAGAACGCAGCAACATCAACAACGTCGTCAGTGAGGTGAAGCAGAGAAGGAGGAGATAGCTTGGCCGTGTTCTCGTGGACGACACGCCCCTCTCAAATGGACACCACGTGGAAAAGGAGAAGAGGCAAACCACTAGACACCTGGAGAAGGACTGAACATGGCTGGGAAGACCTGGATTGAACTAGGCTGGCTCACCCAAGACCGGGTTGGCTGGAGAAGGACTGAACATGGCTGGGAAGACCTGCATTGAACTAGGCTGGCTCACCCAAGACCGGGTTGGCTGGAGAAGGACTGAACATGGCTGGGAAGATCTGGATTGAACTAGGCTGGCTTACCCAAGACCGGGTTGGCTGGAGAAGGACTGAATATGGCTGGGAAGACCTGGATTGAACTAGGCTGGCTCACCCAAGACCGGGTTGGCTGGAGAAGGACTGAACATGGCAGGGAAGACCTGCATTGAACTAGGCTGGCTTACCCAAGACCGGGTTGGCTGGAGAAGAACTGAACATGGCAGGGAAGACCTGCATTGAACTAGGCTGGCTCACCCAAGACCGGGTTGGCTGGAGAAGGACTGAACATGGCAGGGAAGACCTGCATTGAACTAGGCTGGCTTACCCAAGACCGGGTTGGCTGGAGAAGAACTGAACATGGCAGGGAAGACCTGGATTGAACTAGGCTGGCTCACCCAAGACCGGGTTGGCTGGAGAAGGACTGAATATGGCTGGGAACACCTGCATTGAACTAGGCTGGCTCACCCAAGACCGGGTTGGCTGGAGAAGGACTGAACATGGCAGGGAAGACCTGCATTGAACTAGGCTGGCTTACCCAAGACCGGGTTGGCTGGAGAAGAACTGAACATGGCAGGGAAGACCTGCATTGAACTAGGCTGGCTCACCCAAGACCGGGTTGGCTGGAGAAGGACTGAACATGGCTGGGAAGATCTGGATTGAACTAGGCTGGCTCACCCAAGACCGGGTTGGCTGGAGAAGGACTGAATATGGCTGGGAAGACCTGCATTGAACTAGGCTGGCTCACCCAAGACCGGGTTGGCTGGAGAAGAACTGAACATGGCAGGGAAGACCTGCATTGAACTAGGCTGGCTTACCCAAGACCGGGTTGGCTGGAGAAGAACTGAACATGGCAGGGAAGACCTGCATTGAACTAGGCTGGCTCACCCAAGACCGGGTTGGCTGGAGAAGGACTGAACATGGCTGGGAAGATCTGGATTGAACTAGGCTGGCTCACCCAAGACCGGGTTGGCTGGAGAAGGACTGAATATGGCTGGGAACACCTGCATTGAACTAGGCTGGCTCACCCAAGACCGGGTTGGCTGGAGAAGGACTGAACATGGCAGGGAAGACCTGCATTGAACTAGGCTGGCTTACCCAAGACCGGGTTGGCTGGAGAAGAACTGAACATGGCAGGGAAGACCTGCATTGAACTAGGCTGGCTCACCCAAGACCGGGTTGGCTGGAGAAGGACTGAATATGGCTGGGAAGATCTGGATTGAACTAGGCTGGCTCACCCAAGACCGGGTTGGCTGGAGAAGGACTGAACATGGCAGGGAAGACCTGCATGGAACTAGGCTGGCTTACCCAAGACCGGGTTGGCTGGAGAAGAACTGAACATGGCAGGGAAGACCTGGATTGAACTAGGCTGGCTCACCCAAGACCGGGTTGGCTGGAGAAGGACTGAATATGGCTGGGAACACCTGCACTGAACTAGGCTGGCTCACCCAAGACCGGGTTGGGTGGAGAAGATTTGTTGGCGCTTTATGCTCCAGGCGGAGGGTATTTCCCTCGTCTCATTCGACTTCTGGGTGACGTAGGCCTTCAAAATAGACATATCGATGGTTAGGGACTATCTCTACAACCCGTGCTCGCTACATCCGATACAGTTGGTCGCATAGAAACTCGGGTACCGGAAAGGAAATGCCAGTTGACTCTGACACCACCTGCTGAGAATAGTAAGCACTGATCCAAGACGTTAAGCTTCCTCACGCTGTGCGATAAACCGTCTCCTGGCGAGTGAATTAATTCGAAAGCGCACCCTGGTGAGTCGAACAAAGTAAGACATGGGAGTCGATATACGAAATCATCTCGGCGAGACTGCTCAAGTGCCTTTTATCCACGACGTGAGTTATTTACTAGCAACGGGTTCTTAAAATTCTACGTAGGCGGATACTTATTGTAATTTTCCCTCCTCGTGTGTTGTTAGTGTGTTTAGCCATGCATTGGCGTCAAGCACACGTTCTTCTTGAGTAGGTAGTTTTGACGTCAAGCAGATGCATAATAAACATTACATGTGGACCCTACTGAAATGCAGCACATGCACCTCTATCATCAGTTATCGGGGGGGGGGAGGGGGAATGGGGTGAGGGGAGGGGGGTAAATGCCGTTGAGATAAGTAAGGCGTTCGGTGTCATCGTTCAATGCTTATTTCATAAAAAATAGTGTTACAAGGTAGAATTTCTGTTTGCGGTTATCATAAATTAGGCTATAATTTACGACCAAATATGTATGCACCAGAGTTTAATGAACGTAATCAATAGGCTGAGGACGAGTCGTTGTAACTGCCCTGACAATGGTTGCATATAAATTCACAAGGGCACGCGATTACGATGGTGCATCGTTAGATGGCAAATATAACGGTCCACTAATAACGGTCATCCACTGAAAACCACGATGCGCACGCACGCACGCACGAACGCACGCACGCACGCAAGCACGCAAGCACGCAAGCACGCGTAGACAAGTCCGCTGAGAGGCGAAATTGGCACGATTTTAGTTGGTACAGCTTCAGGCCAATAACACTAATGAGATGACGTTACCTAATTAACAAAATATGGGCGTGCGAGCGTGCGTGTGTGCGTGCGTGCGTTCGCGTGCGTGCAGCGATCAACCAAGATGAGGGGAACTTCCACCCGTCTACGATGACGTCATCCTACCAGGACGTCATCATCTTTAATACTGATTAAGCCATCTTATTAAGGTGGCGATAGCTGTACAGGTTAACAAAACTTTTCGAATATGATAAAATAATTGTTTTATCATAACTTTGAACGGATCAATAATATTCTTAAAACACAGTGCTTGTAGGCAGTGATGTAAGTGGTGACGATGTGATATCTTGTATGGTTTTTAACCAAAATAACTTACATTTGTGACGATGCGACGATGCAATGCTATCGATAGTAAACTGAACTATCGAAAGTTATCTTCGATAGTACACTGAATTACCAATAGTAACGATAGTTGGCATAACAATTCAGCAGGGCTACTATTGGATAACTTTGTTTATTAATCTACATAACATCAACAATCGTCGATTAGACCCAGCGTCATCCACGGATTGAGCATTTTTAATCTACCTCCAAGATTGCGCAATACCGCCTCCCATCAATTACGCAATACCGCCTCCCATCAATTACGCAATACCGCCTCCCATCAATTACACAACACTGCCTCCCATCAATTACGCAATACCGCCTCCCATCAATTACGCAATACCGCCTCCCATCAATTACGCAACACCGCCTCCCATCAATTACGCAACACCGCCTCCCATCAATTACGCAACACCGCCTCCCATCAATTACGCAATACCGCCTCCCATCAATTACGCAACACCGCCTCCCATCAATTACGCAATACCGCCTCCCATCAATTACGCAACACCGCCTCCCATCAATTACGCAACACCGCCTCCCATCAATTACGCAACACCGCCTCCCATCAATTACGCAATACCGCCTCCCATCAATTACGCAACACCGCCTCCCATCAATTACGCAACACCGCCTCCCATCAATTACGCAATACCGCCTCCCATCAATTACGCAACACCGCCTCCCATCAATTACGCAATACCGCCTCCCATCAATTACGCAACACCGCCTCCCATCAATTACGCAACACCGCCTCCCATCAATTACGGTTTGGAACTGTTTTCTTGGCTATTCGCTATTCTGTGATACCATCGCAATGTTATCGCGATATTTCTTAAACCAATAGCATTGCAATAGCTATACAGCTATTACGATACTTTGACAATAATAAAACTATCCCCGATAGTCACTTCTAGTCGCAGTAGTGATTTAGTTATACCAGTGTTGTTTGTGTGTTTTCCACTAGATGGCGTAACATGACGATGGAAGACTAAACAACATATTTATTTCTATTTGCACACGCACGCGCACGACGCACGCACGCACGCACGCACGCACGCACGCACGCACGCACTCACACACTCGCACGCACGCACGCACTCGCACACAAATATGTTAACGAAGACAAAACGCCATCCGGTCGGAGTTTGTTGTGGCCGAGCGTGTCACACCAGGTGCATGCTTTCTAAACGTGCCTCTAGCTCGGGAAATTAATTGGTAACGCAGCATTCCGACGAGGCCGAACAACACTAGTGATAATTAAGCGGTGATTATTTAGTTGACAAATGAGCCACTGATTACTGTGGCAAAACTTGACACCCCGCCCAGGCGTCCACGGTGACAACAATTGTCCAGAGAAAACCGCTGTACTGCCACGCCTGTGTCAATACGCGAGGCCGTGTTTATAATCAGCGCCGTGCAAGTTGCGCCAGCATCAATTACGCAACACCGGAAGCTAAATATACGTGACCCGGATATAGAGAATCGACCCGGTGACACGGTGTCAGTTTCCTTGCACTCTCTCCACAGAGCCTCGTTTCCGGTCCCAACCTCCCGCCACTTCACCTCTGTCGCAGCTGCCTTTTTTGGGCACGTTTGTCTCCAGTATTCAGTTTTCTTATTCCAATCAGCCCCTTCTGGGGCTAACATAGGAATGTTTTGATGTCCACTATGCAATATGAATATATTTCCAAAGATTCACAAATCACGCCATTAGGATTTTTCGACCCGGAGAGAGAGAGAGAGAGAGAGAGAGAGAGAGAGAGAGAGAGAGAGAGAGAGAGAGAAGAGAGAGAGAGAGAGAGAGATGAGAGAGAGAGAGAGAGAGAGAGAGAGAGAGAGAGAGAGAGAGAGAGAGAGAGAGAGAGAGAGAGAGAGACAGGCAGGCAGGCAGACAGACAGACAGACAGACAGACAGAGATCAATTAAAAATTAAATCAACCCATTTTCATTCACTGCATAACGAACCTGCACGAGGCTCCGTGGACAACGACCAACACCACACTTACATCTTAGCGTGCACAGTAAACATACGTTCTTGTGATAATGTTTATTTTTACATAGCGCGATATTCAGTCTTTAGAACGTACCGCGTCAGCACCAGTAGACATTGCCCCACGTAACTCACATAATCACGCTAGACAACATTGCCCCAAGTCGTTAGTAAAGCTACATTGCACAGTTCCTCTGTCCCGCACGCACGCGTGTTTGTTTGCGATGGAGGGTTATCGAAGCGAAGTACTATCCGGTGACAATGACAGATAGTTATTAGTGTCATGATACCAGCCCATCCTTTTGTCTGACCATCCGTTCCTTCACTGACTGCGATGCCATGTATCAATGCCATATGTTGTTTGTCTTAACTGTGAACAGAAACCGACAATACATCTCATGAGCTGTACTTTAACATAACGTAACCTGAGCAATTATTGCTTTGTAGGGGGCTTCTCACCAACCGTCTCTAATTGCACGTATCGCGTGTTAAGCGAGTCTACACATTGGTGATGATTTGTATCTCGATTTGCGTCTTTCTGTTCCTGCCTTGGATCAATGTAGAATTGGGATCTGACCGCCTGATCTTGTAGGAGTCTGAAAAACGAGACTTCGCGAAAAAATATCCGTAATCTCTTCGTCTTTCTTTTGTCGCATGGATAGAGCAGTTTCAGAGTTTTGTTGAGGTTGTTGTCAATGCTTTATGGGAAGTTGAGTGGACCCTCGAATATATATATATATATATTATATATATATATATATATATATATATATATATATATATATATATATATATATATATATATATATATTATTATATATTATATATATATATATATATATATATATATATATATATATATAGTTGCATACTGTATGGTGAATATGTATATAATGACATCATAAAATCAGGCAAACTGTTCAAATATGCGCGCACGATATCGCATACCATAATAACAGCTCGTCGAAAAAGTCGATCATTTCGTTCCGTGCTAGCAGCACGGACGCGGTAAACGTGACAGTCGTTCCTTCGTTCCGTTGCTAGGAGCACGGACGTGCTAAACGTGACAGCCTTTCATTCGTTCCGTGCTAAACGTGACAGCCTTTCATTCGTTCCGTGCTAGCAGCACGAACGTGGTAAACGTGACAGCCTTTCATTCGTTCCGTGCCAGCAGCACGGACGTGGTAAACGTGACAGCCTTTCATTCGTTCCGTGCTAGCAGTACGGACGTGGTAAACGTGACAGCCTTTCATTCGTTCCGTGCTAGCACTACGGACGTGGTAAAACATGACAGCCTTTCATTCGTTCCGTGCTAGCAGTACGGACGTGGTAAACGTGACAGCCTTTCATTCGTTCCGTGCTAGCACTACGGACGTGGTAAACATGACAGCCTTTCATTCGTTCCGTGCCTAGCAGTACGAACGTGGTAAACGTGACAGCCTTCATTCGTTCCGTGCTAGCAGTACGGACGTGGTAAACGTGACAGCCTTTCATTCGTTCGGTGCTAGCAGTACGGACGTGGTAAACGTGACAAGCCTTTCATTCGTTCCGTGCTAGCAGTACGGACGTGGTAACGTGACAGCCTTTCATTCGTTCCGTGCTAGCAGTACGGACGTGGTAAACGTGACAGCCTTTCATTCGTTCCGTGCTAGCACTACGGACGTGGTAAACCGTGACAGCCTTCATTCGTTCCGTGCTAGCAGTACGGACGTGGTAAACGTGACAGCCTTTCATTCGTTCCGTGCTAGCAGTACGGACGTGGTAAACGTGACAGCCTTTCATTCGTTCTATGCTAACAGTACGGACGTGGTAAACGTGACAGCCTTTCATTCGTTCCGTGCTAGCAGTACGGACGTGGTAAACGTGACAGCCTTTCATTCGTTCCGTGCTAGCAGTACGGACGTGGTAAACGTGACAGCCTTTCATTCGTTCCGTGCTAGCAGTACGGACGCGTAATAGCCGACAATATATGTTGCGCGCTTGACAGAGTTTGTTTTGGGCACTGATAGTGTCGCAGCTGAAGGAACGCTGGCTGCGTGCAGACAGAATAGTTAATGCCGATTCATGGACCTCGGTGATGTCACCGGCAGACGATAATAGCAAGTTCTAATATCGACGAGACAGTAGGGTAGGATGGGGCAAGGAGCCCCTTAAGGGAACATGGCTACATTTATTCACAAACGTGTTATTTTTTAGGTATATATGCTGGCATGCGATTGTTGTGTGGCTGTCATATGTGATACCAAAACATTAGTGACGATTGAAAACACCAAATGTTAATCGTTATTTAGCTGTATTTGTGTACGGTGTAAGGTGTACGGTGTACAGTGTACGGGGTAGGGTGTAGGGTGTACGGTGTAAGGTGTAAGGTGTAAGGTGTAAGGTGTACGGTGTACAGTGTACGGGGTAGGGTGTAGGGTGTACGGTGTACGGTGTAAGGTGTACGGTGTACAGTGTACGGGGTAGGGTGTAGGGTGTAGGGTGTACGGTGTACAGTGTAAGGTGTACGGTGTACAGTGTACGGGGTAGGGTGTAGGGTGTAGGGTGTACGGTGTAAGGTGTACGGTGTACAGTGTACAGTGTACGGGGTAGGGTGTAGGGTGTACGGTGTAAGGTGTAAGGTGTAAGGTGTAAGGTGTACGGTGTACAGTGTACGGGGTAGGGTGTAGGGTGTACGGTGTACGAGTGTAAGGTGTACGGTGTACAGTGTACGGGGTAGGGTGTAGGGTGTAGGGTGTACGGTGTACAGTGTAAGGTGTACGGTGTACAGTGTACGGGGTAGGGTGTAGGGTGTAGGGTGTACGGTGTAAGGTGTACGGTGTACAGTGTACGGGGTAGGGTGTAGGGTGTAGGGTGTACGGCGTAAGGTGTACGGTGTAGGGTGTAGGGTGTACGGTGTACGGTGTACGGTGTACGGTGTAGGGTGTACTCCGGATTACCACATACCATTTATCCGAAACACGCAGGCAAGACGCCACCTCCACTGTAAGGGGGCGTTTTGTCCTTAGTAAATACGATGTAGACACATCTTAATTCCCTTTCTAATACTAATTAGTGCCAACATTTTGTAACAATAATTGGAACTGTGTGCACTAATGATGGATAGAAAACAGGTTGCACGATGTTAAAAGTGATCTGTATGCTTCAGCACAACGTTAAAAACATACAATGTTTATACATCAACAAATAAAAAAATGTAAATGCAGATTTGTTCCTGTCTATTTCATCTGCATGTGCTTTTAGGTAGAACAGGCACTAGGTACTAGTAGGTAGAACAGGCACTAGGTTCTAGTAGGTAGAACAGGCAACAGGTACTACTAGGTAGAACAAGTACTAGGTTCTAGTAGGTTAGAACAGGCACTAGGTACTCCCAGGTAGAACAAGCACTAGGTTCTAGTAGGTAGAACAGGCACTAGGTACTCCCAGGTAGAACAAGCACTAGGTTCTAGTAGATAGAACAGGCACTAGGTACTACTAGATAGAACAAGCACTAGGTTCTAGTAGGTAGAATAGGCACTAGGCACTCCCAGGTAGAACAAGCACTAGGTTCTAGTAGATAGAACAGGCACTAGGTACTACTAGGTAGAACAAGCACTAGGTTCTAGTAGGTAGAACAGGCACTAGGTACTCCCAGTAGAACAAGCACTAGGTCTAGTAGGTAGAACAGGCACTAGGTACTACTAGGTAGAACAAGCACTAGGTTCTAGTAGGTAGAACAGTCACTAGTACTACTAGATAGAACAAGCACTAGGTTCTAGTAGATAGAACAGGCACTAGGTACTACTAGGTAGAACAAGCACTAGGTTCTAGTAGGTAGAACAGGCACTAGGTACTCCCAGGTAGAACAAGCACTAGGTTCTAGTAGGTAGAACAGGCACTAGGTACTATTAGGTAGCAGCATTACATTCATTCACCAGAGACAGACAGCAAATGTGTAAAATGTTGGAAATATGAGGGGGCGTCTTACCCCACAGGGCTCCTTGCCCCAACCTACCCTGTTGGCAATAGAAACCCTGGTATTCTTCTTCCAATGCAGCTCATATATCTCTCTTAATCACATGTGTAACTATAGTGATGTCGAACTGGGTGCATTTGAACCGTACTTACATGGTGGGTTAGCTTTACCTCTCAGTAGGCATGTGATCCTTTATTTCCCACGTATTTCAGTGTCTCGTAGGCAAAGTGGAATGAACGAAATTGCCCCCAAGTTACGAAGTGGCAGCAGGTTGACTTGAACCCGACTGATAGTGCGGTGGTCTAACCGCCGAGCTGCCGCGCCCCACTGAGAAAAAAACCGCAAGCGTTCTCTTGTTCTATGTCGTGTTTACTGTAGATCATTAGCAGATACCAATCCTTGGTCCTCGGTGTGATTGAAGAGTGGTGCATTTTGCACCACGAATGAAGAAACGCCTACTTGGGATAAGAATAGACTGGTATGCCTAATTCTACTAGATCTATGACGTAGATATAATCTGGACTGTCGTGATTAGAGAGCGGCGCTTTGTGTGACACGAATGAAGAAACGTTCGCCGCCGAAAGTAGCCCTATTTCACAGGTGTATTCAATTGTTATTGATCATAGCCGCAAGCGACAACTTACAGACTCACTCGGTGGATCGCAGTCGTTTATATCGATGGGGCGGTTTCCGTTGTAGACGAGATTAATGACATGTCTCAGAAGAAGATATGATAGAAGTGATGACCACACAACAGAAACATGTCTTCTAAGGTCATAGTGATAGCGATGTCCATTTCCTGGTAACACAATCATTTTACTACGACTAGCCACAACCGCGTTTAAGCAATTAAATGTATCAAAACACTTTCGACCGACCG
>OY759270.1:10754925-10764925 GCA_963662155.1 Lamellibrachia columna
ATTCATTGTACCTCTGAAGCCAGTCAACTCGAGTTTTGAGATAGAGATCACCAGCTGTGTGTGTCAGAAGATATTCCTGCACATAGATCCCTGGAATTCATTGTATCTCTGAGGCCAGTCAACTCGAGTTTAGAGTTATAGATCACCAGCTGTGTGTGTCAGAAGATATTCCTGCACATAGATCCCTGGAATTCATTGTATCTCTGAGGCCAGTCAACTCAACACGCACAACTTTTATAGTGTACTGTAGAGTGACCTCAACGAAGTAGGGTCATCTACTCTCAGATCATGAAAAAACCCGAGGGAACTAACGACTTTATCTGAGGACAGTTCTCAATGGCCAAATGCGAATAGGGGTATATTCTTGGCGTAGTCTTACACAATACAGTATCTCTACAGATGTAGCGATGTCAATGGTTCCATCTACAAGAGAGGATGCAATCATTAAAATAGGGGTGTATTCTTGGTGTAGTCTTACACAATACAGTATCTCTACAGATGTAGCGATGTCAATGGTTCCATCTACAAGAGAGGATGCAATCATAAAAATAGGGGTATATTCTTGGTGTAGTCTTACACAATACAGTATCTCTACAGATGTAGCGATGTCAATGGTTCCATCTACAAGAGAGGATGCAATCATAAAAATAGGGGTATATTCTTGGTGTAGTCTTACACAATACAGTATCTCTACAGATGTAGCGATGTCAATGGTTCTATCTACAAGAGAGGATGCAATCATAAAAATAGGGGTATATTCTTGGTGTAGTCTTACACAATACAGTATCTCTACAGATGTAGCGATGTCAATGGTTCCATCTACAAGAGAGGATGCAATCATAAAAATAGGGGTATATTCTTGGTGTAGTCTTACACAATACAGTATCTCTACAGATGTAGCGATGTCAATGGTTCCATCTACAAGAGAGGATGCAATCATAAAAATAGGGGTATATTCTTGGTGTAGTCTTACACAATACAGTATCTCTACAGATGTAGCGATGTCAATGGTTCCATCTACAAGAGAGGATGCAATCATAAAAATAGGGGTATATTCTTGGTGTAGTCTTACACAATACAGTATCTCTACAGATGTAGCGATGTCAATGGTTCCATCTACAAGAGAGGATGCAATCATAAAAATAGGGGTGTATTCTTGGTGTATTCTTACACAATACAGTATCTCTACAGATGTAGCGATGTCAATGGTTCCATCTACAAGAGAGGATGCAATCATAAAAATAGGGGTGTATTCTTGGTGTATTCTTACACAATACAGTATCTCTACAGATGTAGCGATGTCAATGGTTCCATCTACAAGAGAGGATGCAATCATAAAAAGACGGTATTGCTCTAACGGCTCGTCTTGTTACTCCTGTTAACTACACGTTGATCACGAGGAAACGCGCACGTTGATCACGAGGAAACGCGCACGTTGATCACGAGGAAACGCGCACGTTGATCACGAGGAAACGCGCACGTTGATCACGAGGAAACGCGCACGTTGATCACGAGGAAACGCGCACGTTGATCACGAGGAAACGCGCACGTTGATCACGAGGAAACGCGCACGTTGATCACGAGGAAACGCGCACGTTGATCACGAGGAAACGCGCACGTTGATCACGAGGAAACGCGCACGTTGATCACGAGGAAACGCGCACGTTGATCACGAGGAAACGCGCACGCGATAACGTAGCAGAATACGCCGTGTCGTGTCACAAGCCTGCCATTGAATGAAACACACTCTAATGGGAGGTGTTTAACAAGATTTAACAAGATTGCCATCCCAAACAACAAGTTCCAGATGGCAAGTGGAGAAGGAAGCCATTGTTTTATCGAGAGTCTAACAATTTTATCATCTATGCGTATCTGTCAATTCTATTTTTAAACATATTCACACTAATAGCATTAACACAATCATTTGGCAATTTGTTTCATTCATTCTGTGAGAAAGAGTACTTTCTCATGTCCAACCTACACTGCTCCTTAACTAATGCTGCTTTGTGTCCTCTGGTTCTACTGCCTTCTTTAAGTTTGAAGAACATATTCCTATCAACATCCTCATAACCATTCACTACTTTAAACACTTCTATTTGGTCTCCTCTTAGTCTCCTGGTCTCTAGTGTTGTCAAACCACATTGTAATAAGCGACTTTCGTAACTAAGGTCTCTCAATTCTGGAATCATTTTAGTTGCTCTTCATTGTATTCTTTCTAGCTTGTCTACGTCCTTCTTACGATACGGCCTTCGTGCTTGAATAAAATATTCCAAATGTGGTCTAACTATTGCTTTGTACAGGGGTACAGTTAGCTGTTTCTCCTTATACGTGATAGTTCTCCTAATTAGCCCTAGCATTTGATTTCCTTTCGAAGCAGCAATCCTACATTGCTCTGAAACTTTCATGTCAGCACTAAATGTTACACCTAAGTCCTTTTCTTGTGTGGTTCTACCTAGTACAGCATCCCCCATTTTATATTCTTCGTCCATGTTTCCATGTCCTATGTGTATTCATGTACACTTCCCAAAATTTAATAACATTTGCCATTTTTCTGACCATTTAACTAATTTATTTAGATCATCCTGTAAACTTTGTTTATCTGTATCATTAGTAATCTTTCTGAATACTTTTGTGTCATCTGCAAATTTGAGTACTTTGCTAGATATGTCATCTTCCAAATCATTTATATATATATATATATATATATATATATATATATATATATATATATATATATATATATATATATATATATATATATATATATATATATATATATATATATATATATATATATATATATATATATATATATATATATATATATATATATATATATATATATATATATATATATATTAAAAACAGTATAGGGCCTAATACTGATCCCTGTGGTACCCCACTCAGAACAGATTTCCAGTTTGAAATCTCACCATCTACTATTACTCTCTGTCTTCTGTGTGTAAGCCACTTTTCTATCCAGTTGATTACATCATTGCCTATGCCATGGGCTTTTAGTTTAAGTAACAATCTTTGATGTGGCACTTTATCGAAAGCTTTCTGAAAATCTAAATAGACAACATCCACTGGTGACCAGTCATCTACCCACTTTGTAATTTCTTCCAAAAAACATAAGAGATTGGTTAGATATGACCTTGCTTTTAGGAACCCATGTTGAGATGTATTTATATATTTATGTTTTACAAGGGATTCCACCATGTGGACTCTAATTAATGTTTCGAGTAATTTACATACAACTGATGTTAAACTCACTGGTCTGTAATTTTCTGGTTTGTTCTTCGATCCTTTCTTAAATAGCGGCGTAATGTTTGCCTCTTTCCATTCTTAAGGAACTATTCCTTCTTCTATTGACAAGTTAGACACTTTTGCTAGTGGTGTACTAATTTGCTCAACAATTTCCTTAAGCAGTTTTGGTGTTATCCCATCATTTTGGTGGTATCCCACCATTTCCTTAAGCATGCAGTATTGACGAAAGGTAATCAGTGAAGTCTTACCAGAAAGTGTCAACTATTAGAAATAAGATAGTGGTCTACGCCCAACACATTCAGATATGTCGTCCTTGTGATTGTCGGCTCACCCGATACAGTGGGATTATCTCCGACGGCTGACATCAGCCCGGAGTGGGTAGAGCTCCGAGGTATTGGTTTCCCGAGCAGGCATTGTGCTTGCGAGTGGCGTGTGTCCGTTCGCTTCAAGTCCAACTTCTCAATTCCCGTTCACGGCTCATTAGGCGCCCGTAATGGGTGATTAAGACGGACTGTTGGCACCATTTGAATAGGCGGGAATCTCCAGAGTGAACTGTCAGGCAACTATCGCATCAACTCCTTTCTTTCGCGAAAGACAAGAACCGCTTCCGAGCAATTTGTCCGCGGCTAGACACTAATTTAAAAATCATATTCCCATGTGGGCGCGGAGCGTCACGGGTAACGCGCCGTAAGTCGGTCGTGCGGTCGTAAAACGGACTGTCGTTTTGAGTAGATTGCACTGCAGACGAAGCAGTAATTTGCGGGCCGTTATTTTCGACGAACAACGGGAGACTATTAGCATTGTAATAGCGCGACCCTGACGCTGACAATGTGCACGAAATTGATGTGTTGCTTAAACATGATGTGATTGTTTTCCGAGACTGTGGGTGTGGAGGTTTCGTGTTCGGGTGAATTTCCCGTGAGACCACAGGACAGGTGACAGCGATGGACAATCACCGTGTCATCAGGGCATGACAGCCGTGAGACAGGACTCGGCCAACTGACCACTGTCGAATCGAGTGTCTTTTGTCGGACTGCATGTGACATTTCGTAGCTTTGATTACTTGACAGTCGCGAAGCTGCTATTTTAAATGGATGTTTGTATGCACGTCAGTCATTAGTTACGAGTCAATTCACTGGAGTTAATGTAGAAACTGACCGTTTTGTGAATATGCCATTCAAATGCTTAAGAGTCAAATGTAAAATGTCAATTTTTCCCGCAAATGTGAAATAGTTCCCGCGAAAAACCCAAGCACCCTTTCGATAACTTACCCGTACGTACACACGAACACACACACACACACGCACGCACGCACGCACGCACGCACGCACGCACGCACACACACACACACACACACACAAACACACACACACAAACAAACACAAACACACGAGCAATTGATTATGTGCGTGCGTGCGTGCGTGCGTTCGTGTGTGCGTGTGTGTTACATTGGTCAATTTAGGACCACTTTGATTGACTCGCAGTTGTAATGACAATAATCCTACCACTTCCGCACAACCATGACCCTCGTGATTACAGTCACTTGTGTAGCACGTTGTAGATAACGGATTACTAGCCATGATTCTCATTATTATATTCTCCCTGTTTACTTTGATTACGCACACAATTATACACCACACGCCGCTTTCGCAACATAAACGGACCACGCAGCTCTCGTTTCTAACGACAGCAAGGATAATTGCGCCTAACATCTCGTGAAAAGTAAACCACCCGTGCGAAGGCCGCCTTTATACATTACGAAAACACGTCGTGCGGGGGACGCTATGAAACACAAATAGCATCACATTCTCCGCGTTTGAGCATTGCTGGCGTCATTCGTGTACGAACGCGGTCAATTGTGTTTGATTGCGTCATCGCGACGCGACGCTATTACGTCACAACGAGACGGCGAAACGGTGATTGTCCACGGTCGATTGAATTCGCGAGTGGGTTATTTAGATTCGTTCATCGTTGATAACATCGATTTTCACGACGAAAGAAAGACCCAGCGTTGAGTTGGCGCAGACACGGTGCTTCTGATGTGACGTTCATCCCAAGCACCGAGTGATTAACTGTGTAGGATTGGACAGTTAGAACCGATTCTTGATGGACGGGAAGAATGGTTAAAAAAACAACCCACCAAAGACACGGAGGAAGATAGTAACGATAGTACTACACCGGCCAACGTTGTTCCAGTTCTGGCTATTGGTCGGTATACGATGAGATTATGTCATATATATGGTCGGTTATTGGTCGGTATGCGATGAGATTATGTCATATATATGCCGCTGTTGTTAGATGTCAATTGTTAGATGTGGTGAATGCTACGCATCGGTGTAGTTGGAGTGTCATTGATAAATGACATTAACTATTCTTCATATTCAAAGATGTTTCGCATAAAACATACGTGATACGAGGCTTCAGTGTGTGTCTTCGTTCTACAAGAAAGCTCTCGGAAACGTACCCCGCTATATAACGGAACCATGTGCCACCGTTGAACCCAGCAGACCGTTGGTCAGCGATGATAACGCAGGTAGTCCACGGTCAATTTACGAGGTGACACTGTTGTTGCACGCGATGCTGTTCCCACCTCTCTGAAAGAGTACTACTCGGTGAGAGAAACTATCAAGACGGCGACTAATTGACGCAGTAGCTGGCAGCATGGCAACTGCTGCTGGTCCAGGAGTAGCGAGTGCTGGTTTCGACTACATTTCCACCTACTAAATATGGTCACCACCTGTGACACCTGTTCATTCCAACGTCACCTCGACTTTTCTAGGAAGCATTCAGCCACATTACTGCGCGAAGACTATTCTTTCACATATCCGCCACTGTCTATAGCCAGGTACCCATTTACACGGCTGCGCGAACTGGAGCAACGTAGGGTAAACGAAACTGCAATCGAAACGGCAGCAAGTGGGTTGGAAACCGGATTATCTCGATTGGGAGTCCGATGTTCTAACCACAGAGCCACCACTGGTAGGCAGTTGGG
This sequence comes from Lamellibrachia columna, assembly GCA_963662155.1. Taxonomy (NCBI): domain Eukaryota; kingdom Metazoa; phylum Annelida; class Polychaeta; order Sabellida; family Siboglinidae; genus Lamellibrachia; species Lamellibrachia columna. The sequence goes on from OY759270.1 coordinate 10,761,185, forward strand.
ATCGGGGACCTACGTAGCCTAGGACTGGGCAAGGTCGAGGCAGGGAACTAAGGACAACATTCGTAGCCAATGGCACATGACTTAATGTATAACCAGTAGATATGCACAGGATTAAGGAGACGAACTCGATTGCGAGCAAAATAACCGGACCAACTGGTAAAGACTCTACCCTCAACTGATTTGGCCTATCGCTGTCCATTGATGTCCAAATATGTAGTGTGTTTCATGTAGCATTCGCGTTTTAATAGAAAATGCATATTTTTTTCAAGTCATTGAAAGAATTGACTTTTCTTGTTAGATCTGGAAAGACTAAAAACAGTGGACATCCAAATTGGTAAGCCCTGGGCGGGTCGAAGTCGATCATGGGCGTGAATGACACATGACAAAGTTACGAAATTTCACCAAGGGTTAAATTCGTGAGTTTTCAGCGTTTAAATTTTCACTTGACTTAATGTTTAACCAAACATTAAGTAATAATTTGATGATTTCACAAAAACTACATACAACAGTTGCACAAACGAGCTAGCATGTCGTAGTGGATACTAGGTAGGTTTGATTTTTTCACAAAATTAATTTGAAATGAGACGAGCAACAATCGAATTGACGAGGGTCCTTTAACGTGAGCAATGCTGAAGTAATAGCTTGCACTGTAAGGGTCGAAGGCGGGACATAGTCGAAGGTACGACTGGTGCTCTAATGTGTATGTGCCGTTTCCTTGATCATGTATAGCTTGATTACAAAACAACTGGAATATCCCAAATCTAAGCTTTTGTTGCTAAGGGAACGGGGCCTAACGCGCTGGGCTGGACAGCATGCAGGTTGGGGAACATACTTCCAAAATCAGTCTTCCTATAGGCGAGCTGCAGAAGGGCGGAAAAGAAAAGTAGGCAGACCATATCTTTACTTCAAATATGATCTAAACCGAGATCTGAAGTACTTTAATATCCCACCTTATACACGGACTGCTACTACCAGCCAGGGGCAGCCCAAGCTGACGGGCCAGGCTTCACACTTGCCGTGGCATTGACACTGAGAAGCATCTTACAAAAACAAGACTACGGCACCGCGGACAAAGACCTGTAGAAGTGTCTTTTAATACAGAAATCAGCCACAGCGAGAGAGGAGTGGAATCCAAACTCTTGTTGCAACGAGTCTATAATTAACGTGGGTCGTTCGCCATGCAAGGACTAAGCGATATGTGTACTTTGGCCAAATGTATCGTCAATTGTCTGCATTGTTCGCGAGTAGCCCGGGTCCCTTCTCGCTGTCTGGCGCCGTAGTCTTCACAGACTGCGCGTAATCTGCCTCGCCACATCTTTAATCTCGATCATTTCCTTTTTTCGTTGCGACGTCGGCGGTGGAAGCCGCCGTTTGCACCCGGTTGTCGTCGTCGTGGGCTTTCGAGCGCATCGTTTGGCCGTTGTTGAGGCTGTTGAGGCCTATTCATCGGCGCCGCGTATTTACCCGCGACAGTCTGAGGCACGCGAGGGACGCGCGACTCGCCGTGGTGATTGACAGCGGCACGAGCGGCGCGCGTCTGGGGGTGGGGCTACAGGGGTATTGTCGGGGCGCGCTCGAGCGAGGCGAGGGGAGCCGGCGACGCGACGACGCCATAAAGCATTGGGAGACGGCGGCACGAGCCAGTTGCGTGGCTGGCACACTTCAACTTGGACGTCTTCCAACACGACGCACGCCAGACGCGAGCCGCAAACCTATCACCAATACACGAACCATCGCCAGCATGACCTCCCTCCGCATCCTGCCCGCGCCGACTACGCTGGAAGCCGGCGCGACCCCGGCCAAAGTGACCATCTTGCCGAACCTCATAACGACGTGCTACATCTTGCCGATGCAGTTTAACTCGAACGCGACGCCGTCAGCGACGCCGGCCGCCGGTCGGACGTGCAAGCGACTCTGTCCCAAATCGTCGACGACCAAGGATCTGCTGCGTTGCAAGCGCCGCATCGACTTCGCCGGACTTGGTTACTCGCTGCCGAAGCCGAAGACGGAGTCGGTGACGCGCCGTAACGAGCGCGAACGGAACCGCGTCCGGCTGGTAAACCAGAGCTTCGCCCGGCTGCGGGACCACGTCCCCGAGGCGATCCGCAAGAAGAAATCCAGCAAGGTGGACACGCTCAAGTCAGCAGTGGACTACATCCGAAGTCTCCAGCAGTTGTTGGACGACTCTGACGCCGTCAATGCCGCATTCGGGCCCGGCGCGGCGTCCGTCTCGACGCTCCAGCCGGACTTACGCAGGTTTTCTTCCGGATCTGGATACTCGTCGGATTGTTCAGGACCTTCGCCCGGAAGTTCACCTGGACACACGCCCGGACACACGTCGTCTCACAGCGGGTACAGCACTGACTGTTCGGTGACTAGCGTTGACTCACTGAGTGCTGAGGATGTCGATCTCTTGGACTTCGCTAGTTGGTTCCAGTGACGAACAAGGCGGGAAACTGCAATTCGGGTAAGAACGTGTTGCAAAGCTGCGTAACGGCTCTGAACTCGGGTTTCCGGGAACTTAGGCGCTATGGAAGTATTATATTATTATTAATAATTATTATTTATTATTATTATTATCATAACGACAGTAGAGCGTTATATAAATTAACATTGATCCGATAATACTGTGGAGCTCATGGGAATTTAAGACGATTAGATTTTAGTTTAAACGGTGCTTAAAATAATTAAGTGTGTTCATTTTATGGATAACATTTTAGCCAGGTGGAGATTCATGTGATAGCATGCAGAATTGCTGGAGATACATTATTCTAATAAAATACGAGACTAAAATCGAAATATTATATAAATCAACTACGAAAATATATGGTTTGACATTTTAAAGTTTAGTTACTTCATGAAATGTTACAGAAATAGAACATTATGGTACATTATTAAATGTTTATATTTAGTTAATTTAAAATAATAAATTCTAAATGTGGAAAAATTGTATTGAAACACACCTTACTTAGCTATTTGTTTCAAATAGCGTTTTGCAGCAGGCGAATAAAATATTTACACGCAAGATGTAATAAGTATTAAAGAGTAATAAACAGTGAACAGTTATCCATCCAAAAGCCAAACACTATTGATGTAGGTAATATTAATGTATAATGATACTAACAATAACAATGACTACAACGATTATGATTATGATTATGATTATGATTATGATTATGATTATGATTATGATTATGATTATTATTATTATTATTGTTGTTACTATTATTGTTATTATTATTATTATTATCATCATCATTATCATCATCATCATTATCATTATCATTATTATTATTATTATTATTATTATTATTATTATTATTATTATTATTATTATTATTATTATTATTATTATTATTATTATTATTATTATTATTATTATTATTATTATTATTATTATTATTATTAACATAAGTAAACAAGTAGCAGTAGCAGTACACAAACTGTCAACGTTTTTTGAAAACTGTTCGCGAAACAGCCTCGTGTATTTCAGAAGTGTGAATAGCAGTGAGACATTTTAACAATGTCGTTCCAATTGGGCCGCTTCGTAACACATTTAGCGTTCACAAATACCTACAATAGAGCACGCGCGGGTGTATCGGTCGAGCGACACGGGGGATTCCGAACTAGTTAAATTCTTGCGGCAAGATAACGTCGCACGAAAGAATATCGCTCGCCTTATCTCTCGGTAAATCTGCACCCCGGGATACTCAATCTCACCGCGGCTAATAGACAAGTGTT
>OY759270.1:10767425-10772425 GCA_963662155.1 Lamellibrachia columna
AAAATGCTAATACTGCTGCGGCTGCTGCTGCTGCTGCTGCTGCTGTTGATGATGATAATAATAATAATCACAACTAATAATAAAAACAACAATAATAAAGTAATAACAATAATAACAATAATAACAATACTAACAATACTAACAATAATAACAATAATAACAATAATAACACTAATAACACTAATAACAATAATAACAATGATAACAATAATAACAATAATAACAATAATAACAATAATAACAATAATAACAATAATAATAACAATAATAACAATAATAATAACGATAATAACAATAATAACAATAATAACAATAATAACAATAATAACAATAATAACAATAATAACGGTAATAACGGTAATAACAATAATAGCAATAATAACGATAATAACGATAATAACGATAATAACGGTAATAACGGTAATAACAATAATAGCAATAATAACGGTAATAACGATAATAACGATAATAACGACAATAACGATAATAACGATAATAACAACAATAACAACAATATTAATAGTAATAACAATGACAACAATAATAATGAAAATGAGAATAATAATAATAATAATACAATTGAAATTGACATATTTCTTGACAAACATTAAGAATCTACCAAGTGAAATAAAGACATGCAAAACCTGCACATAGATAAACGTAATTTGTGGCAAGGGCGGTCTGTTAAGTGTTAGCGCATGCGCGTAGTTTGGGAACCATTGCGTTTTTCTGAATGTCTGACGCAACTAGCCGTAGCAGCAACACTCGCTTCAGCGCCCGCTTTGTGTTACGTCACAAAGAACAGCATGCTTGGTACCGAACTGTCCAGAGGTTACATTATGTAGTAATCATATGTAACCTTTACATTCCTATTTAAGGATTACTGTAAAATAATGTCACATGCTATTCTGATTTTTTTTACAAAACGTCCTAGCGTTTTAGTCAGCGTGTACTCAGATGACGTGTCGGGAGTAGTAGCGAACGGGAAACGCTGACATAACAGGTGTGCATGCAACATTACTAATGATGTCTTTCATTTCAATTGCAGGCTTCTGCGCACTCGGGAGAACACCCCCCCCCCCCCGCTGAAAGTGATACATCTAGACTATTTACGGCGTAGCGATGAACAAAAGCTTCAGTCGGCCATGTTGTGAGAATGCCGCCCGGGCAAGTGTGACTCGGCCACCGACGGCTTGTACAGTGCACATTGTACATTTGTAAATATATAGCAGTGTAGTATTTCATACGACGTGTGAATCAGACGAAGTCGGTTCTCGGATACGAATACAATTTCATGTACATAGTGTATATAAATGTATATAAATGTTTGACGCAGAGCGATTTTGTATATAGGGCTGAGACGAATCACGACGCGTTCACGGAGAGAATATAACGCAATCAACACAACAACGACTGGTCTGGCCGACTGAGTATTTGGTCACACAAAGAAACTAATACTACAACTGTTGTGCTATTGTCTTTAGTGCATTTGTTTGTATATGATACTATTGTACTATGTGTACTATAGTATACCATCTGTACGATAAAACTACATTCGTACACCGTGTCTTATAATGCCTAAATTGTGTGAATTGTCGACACGACAAATCCTACCACACAGGGTATACGATGCTACGATTGGATTATTTTTATACGTGAAATTCGAATAAATTTTTTATTTTGTACGAACATGAAGAAAAACGTTTGTTGCGACTTGTCTTCACGTTTCACACAAACACTTGCTATACAGCTTTAGTACACGCATTAAGTAGACGTATACATTTTGTGTGCAGCAACAACTTCGTAATAGTATCATATTCTAACGATCTTGCAACGTGATTGTTCAACGGCATGACATTGCAATTTCACATAACAATAGTTATATATCAATATATTGACAAATTATAGCTTGCTGCAATTTGCCCCGAAGTGGAGCATTATAAGAGAACTCTCTACAAACCTGTTCGTGGCCAAATATTGTTGGACGCTTTTTCAAATTTGTCTTATTGTGCCACGAAATAAAAAAACATACACACACTACCGCGCGTGCATACACACGCGCGCGCGCACACACGCACACATACGTACCACCAGTTCACAAGAACAATGGTAAACGGTTAATCAGCTATGCACGTCCGCACATCAGGGTCAGATTTAAGAATGTCCAGTCCCCTGGGCAGTGATTGACTGGTCATCCTCTGACCAAGACAAAATATGTTTAGAATGTTGGTTACCTTCGTGCACGTATACTGCGCCTAAACGTAGTCACCCACCAGTCAACAATTGCCGTGCTGCCACGTAGTGGCACAACAAGTAATTTTTCCATTTTTTTTATCCAAAAATCAAGGGAGGCTATGACCCAAAATTGTTTGTGGAGGCACCATGCAGATTGTTTTATGGAGACACCATGCAGATTGTTTTATGGAGGCACCATGCAGATTGTTTTGTGGAGGCCAATCTGTCCTGAACCAAATCCGACACGGACGCTCACACAATCGCACACAACCAACACAGTTATATTTTTTTTTAGATACGCTGTTTATCAGACGGACGGACTGACGCACGGACGGACTGTCGCACGGACGGACTGACGCACGGACGGACTGACGCACGGACGTACAAACGGACAAATGCGGCATAAACATGGTTTATTCAACAGTTGCATCCACAACGCGACGCGTTAGCAGCACAAACCCACCCCGCCTAAGCTACTATGGCAACATATTTAATGCGGCTGCACATTGTCACACGGGGATAAACTCTCCCTCCGCCCCGAGGGTGTGATACTCGTCAGCGCCTCACGTAACCCGAGACCGACACTAATAGAAACTCACCCATTGTGCCTTCTCAACGCACCCACCTCTAATCTCTTCGCCATCACTTCTCCGGAAATTAATCCTGCCTCCGGGAAACGGCACAACGACCGTCGCCGCGGAATTATTTCGGCGGATTGCACCTGAACTTAACTACCCCGGACGCCGCCTTTATGTGCGTGCTCTTAACAAGTCCGGCTCGTAATTAAGGCATTACCGAACACCCGGCCACGGACGATACAATTGTCCCGTCGATGCATTGTGTGCCGCTTCAGCGGGGCTCTGTTGCTAAGTGCGTTGTTTGCTCACCAGGGGCTTAGTGCTGTTTCGGGATTCGGTGAGTGAACGACATCAAAGTTGAGTGACGTGTGCTGACGTCTAAGCTGCCCTGTCGTTATTCGGCATTGTCCTGACTCGCTGTCTTCGTTGTCTCACTGCGTAAGGTTTGCTACGCGCACACTAAATCAGTCCGCTTAAATAAAGAGACGGATGGTGTCTTTCCCACCCTTACCTTCACATAGATACGCTAGAAAGATTACGCAGCAGAGCAACTATGAAAAACGCTTATGCGAATGTGGTTTAACTTCCCAAGAGACAAAGGGGTCGTTGGGATACTAAATATAAATTTCTTTAAATATATTGAATGGTTATATAAATATTGACAGAAGTATTGTTTTCTCACGTAGGGAAGACAGAAGAACTAGAGGACAAGGAACAGTGTAGATAGGATATCAGAAAGTATTCATTCTCGCACAGGACGATAACTGAATGTAGCAAATTGTATGTTGATTGTGTAAATACTAGCAGTGTGAATATGTCTAAAAAAATTGTCAAATACCAGAAGGACGGGTTACACATAGATGAATAATCGTTTGACTCTCAATAAGCTAATGGCTTCCTTGTCCATCTGGGGTTCTGCTTTGGATGGCCATCTTGTTAAATCTTGTTAAATAATGGGATTAGTATACGTTGTAGTGATAGCGTGTCTTGCTTGCAAGTTACGCCACAATAACTTACGCGGTGGCAATATGACGCCGACATAATGATATCACCGCTTACTGTTCTGTTGTGTATACAGTGTGGTAACACAACGTATCTACGTACGTCGCCACACTGTTGTGCATTAAAGGCATTAATACATTGCGCTTATATACTTTATTATACATAACAGTAAACTATATTCGCACATCACGCACTTGCATCATCGATATAAATAGTTGCTCTTTATAGATCACGTGTGTTAATTACATCACGTGTGATAAAGGTTTCCACGACCAACGCCCATAAATCACACACAGAAACGGACAAACAGACAAACATAGCCTCTAAATATATTGTTGTCGTAGTGGTGACTAGCCTTTTGCGTCGATGAGCGATGCCACTACGAGCACTCATCCAAAAGAAAGTGCACACAAAGAGCGATATTGCACGTCTTTCAGTCACGATTATTTTTGCAGAAAGAATTGGACAACGTATTAAACAACCGTAACATTGCCAGCAGACATCGTGTCTGCCGTTTTGTGTCTTTTCGATGACGGAAATAAAAACTAATTTACCTACATATTTTATACTGGAGCACGCGGGGGCGGTGGCGTTGTGGTTAGAACGTGGGACTCTCAATCGAGAGGACACGGTTTCGAATCATCTTGCTGCCGTTTGGAAACTTTAGCAATTTCGTTCACCCCACGTAGCTCCAGTTCACTCAGCTCCGTGGTGGTGATTACGTGAACAAATAGTTTTCGTGCAGTAAGTGCATTTAGACTGAATGCTTCACACAGAAGTCGAATTGGTGTTGGAATGAGCATGTCTGACAAGGAGCGCAGTGTAAAGCGCTCTGAACAGTTTTTTTCTAAAGATGGTCTACGTAAATCAACACATTTTGTTCTCCACAAAATACGTAAATATTATTGCTTGCCATGCATAATTTAATATAATGAACATATATTTATCGAGCTTATTGAGCTGTTTTCATTCTAGAGATAATAATAGAGTATCTGTCAGGACACCCGATTACAAGGAGCCACGTATAATGCACAACAGTCAAGAATATCACGCCAGTGTTTACTAGGAAAACCTTGTCGAACACACAGCATCTTTATTTCATGGGCCGCGTCATATCACGAATACTTGTAGTCTGGCAAAATTCACTCGCGAATTTAAAATGTTATTTAAAAACCTTAGTCGTAT
>OY759270.1:10777425-10802425 GCA_963662155.1 Lamellibrachia columna
TGGCTGCCGAAGCAACAAGCTTCATATGGCTGCCGAAGCAACAAGCTTCGTATGGCTGCCGAAGCAACAAGCTTCATATGGCTGCTAAAGCAACAAGCTTCGTATGGCTGCCAAAGTAAACAAGCTTCATATGGCTGCCGAAGCAACAAGCTTCATATGGCTGCCGAAGCAACAAGCTTCATATGGCTGCTAAAGCAACAAGCTTCGTATGGCTGCCAAAGTAAACAAGCTTAGTATGGCTGCCAAGGCAACACGTTTCATATGACAAATGGACAAGGAAGCCATTGGCTGACGGAGAATTCAACAATTGTAAACATCTAGGCGCCACGTCCATAGCATATACATGTCAATGCTATGTTTAAATATAAAATAAATATAATCGTTCTATAATTTGTTCCATTCATTGATCGTCCTCTTTGAGAATGGGTATACTTACTCCTACCCAACATACACAGTTATGTTACTAGTGTAGCTCTGCTGCTGCTTGTTCCACTACGGTGTAAGTTTGAAGAACATTTCAATAACAATAATTTCATAACCACAAGTTTAACAAGATTTAATAAGATTGCCGCCCAAGGCAAAATATCCAGATGGCAAGTGGACAAGGATGCATTTGGCTTATCGAGTGTCCAGCAATTGTTTTGTTTATGTATGACCCGCCCTTCTGAGCTATTTGTCAAGTTTGTTTTAAATATATTCACGCTGTTAGCAGTTACACTATCTGCATGTAGATAATTTGTTCCATTCATGTATTGTCCTCTGTAAGAATGATCCTTCGCATATGTTACTCCGTGTCCTCTGATTCTACTTCTAGAAAAATGTTGTTATATACTTCTACGTTAAGTTACGTGGACGTAACGAACTGCGCGGTCTTTGGGCATTACCCCTAGTTCGCCACAAACACTCCTAGCTCGCCACAAACACTCCTAGCTCGCCACAAGCACCCCTAACTCTCCGGCAGTCGGCTGACGTTTTTGCAAGGCAGAAAACGAGGCGACGTGTCGTGAATGAGCCGTCTTCAGTAGCCAGTGACTCCGCCATTGTCAGGCGTTGACCCGTGCCTGGCGTTGTATAGGCGGTGTCAATACGCAGGGCTCAAGTTCTAAAGAAGTGCCATCTGTCGCGAAATTGCAGCGCACGCACGGGTCTAGATGTACGCGCGTTCTGTGGTCGAACTGAGAAACATTGCCCGCTGGCAGCGATCGTATTTTGCATAGGTAATAAGCGGACAGCATTTAAATTTAGTGATATGAAGTATGATGTTGTTGCTTCGTTGTACGCGTTTTGTTATCGCTTTCCTTGAATAGAATGCTGCTATCGTGCGTAGACTTAGATTGTGCAGCGGTAGATTGAAGTAGAAACGGTTCAGTGTTCTTGCATTTATACCACTTATGGTATCACATTGACGTGTAGTCAATGACTTCACACATATGCAAGGATATTACAAAATTATATTGTGTTCTCGCTGTACTAATGCACGAACACGATTATGCAGTAGCGGTAGGACAAATACTTTTAATAATGTTTTTTCTGAACCTCGTCCTCTTTACAAGAGGCATATATTCTGAAACTCTTTACAACATTGTGGTGATCTAATACTCTAAGTTCAATGATAACTAGCGACATTGCTACTACTCGTTGACAGTTCTGAAAGATTAGTGCTACAAAACATATTATTCATGAAGTTCTTAAGGCATATTTTCTTAAGTATGACACTTTGTGTAGAATAATATGATGTACCATTCGATTTTTTTCTCCCAAAGTTTCAACTACCTGTTTACCGGTGTGTGAAGTTTCAACTACATGTTTACCTGTGTGTGAAGTTTCAACTACCTGTTTACCTGTGTGTGAAGTTTCAACTACCTGTTTACCTGTGTGTGAAGTTTCAACTACCTGTTTACCTGTGTGTGAAGTTTCAACTACCTGTTTACCTGTGTGTGAAGTTTCAACTACCTGTTTACCTGTGTGTGAAGTTTCAACTACCTGTTTACCTGTGTGTGAAGTTTCAACTACCTGTTTACCTGTGTGTGAAGTTTCAACTACCTGTTTACCTGTGTGTGAAGTTTCAACTACATGTTTACCGGTGTGTGAAGTAGCGATTACTTTTTGAGGCATTCGTTAGTCACACGAAGTTGGATGGCTGGTGACAGCGACTCCGGAAAAGGCTACCAGTAATGTTTTATATACTTGCAACTGATGTGAGTTTTCTATGACGCATTGACACACCTATTGGTCACGAGTAACATACTAAGGGACGTTACAGATATGAAATAGTTCGAATCGATGTAGGTGGGTGGACCGGACAGGATTACACTTGGATTATGGAAGAAATTGGAAAGTTACGGCATATTTTTATTGAGAGAGTTATACGTTACGTTTTACGATAAATTTGAATGGAAACCAAGAAGGTATTAACAAACAAACTGTTTCACTGTACCACGTAGGGAGAAACTAGATCATACTGTATCGGGTGGTCGTTCGGCTGAACGGAATAAACACAGAATGAGTTCACTACAAATCCTTTTGCTGAAGTCAATGTAAAACTATTGCAGTGGAAATATCATTAACGCTTCACTAAACTGATCTTGCCCGCACACAAGACAATACGAACAGTAAACACGATATCGCACTCATGCAAACAGATGTTATTTGGTGTGACACCAGAGCCATGCTTTAGCTGCAGGTAGCTCACACGAGCAGTGTCGTTTGTGGTAATCATTTCAGTTACGTAAAAACACACGACTAATGTTCATATGGATGATTCATCGCGCGTCAGTTGACATTATTAATAATCGGTAAGTATTATTAAAAAGCTGCTATATTATTAATATGGACAGTATTGTATAATACACACGGAGTTGTAAGATGTAGAGCAACGCCAGCCCCATAATACTAATAACAAACTTGTAGGCATTACTAGAATGATTTTCTTTTATTATTATGATGATAAAACAGCCGGCCTTCCGAGGGAAGATAGCACCACATGATGATGATTATTATTATCGGAATTCCATTATTATTATTATTTTATTACAATAATAATAGTAATAATAATAATTATCATCACAGCGTTGCACACAATGAAACCGCATTTGTATTATACAATATATTATGCGGTTGTCACCGTTGATGTTCTAATAATATCCGTTATCGGTTTGAACAAGACATGCTTATAACAGTATGGTTGGTAGTGGATCAAGATCACAAGACTTATTTGGGGAGGACATTAGTATCTTCACTTAATCAACTGTGGTAGGTTCAAACTATGCAAGTAAAGAATTTACTCGTGAAGGGTCCACGTTTACAGTACTTAAAGTTTGACCCTACTTAAAGCAGAATGGATAAGACTGATTTTGTCCTTGAAATGACTAGAGAACGAGTCACATAGAAAGTTGATTGAAACGTGATAAGTTAGAGATGGAGCAGGCCGCCTGTGTAGAATTTGATTTATGCAGTTCCTTAGATGACGTGGACTTTCAGAGTTATTTCAGACGATATTTGTGTACTAATCTGATTAAGCTTTGGCCATGTGTCTGTTGCAGTAGTGACATTGTTTTGAATAATCCTTAACTGATTTAGCCTATAGCGAATCCGGTTCGTTGATGTCCTAATACGCGGTGTGTGAAATGTTTCAGTAATAACCGCAGTCGGCTTAATTAAAAAAGTGCGATTTTTTTTCAAATCATCGAAAGAATTGACTTTAGTCGTTAGATCTGGTAAGGCTCAAAATAGCGGACATCCAAAACGGTAAACACGTTATGGGGTCAAGGCTGCTCATAGACGCGACTTATAATAATAATAAAATGACTTCTTTGGCGCCAATATCATCGAAAATCCGAGCTCAGTGGCGCAACAAAACCAAAGGATTAGGCATTCTCGTGATCATGTACAATGAAGTCGTCAACAGATGGATGGGCGTGCCAAGAAGCTAAGGAGGATAGGCAATATGAAAAGATAGGTTTTCAGGTGACGACGAAATGAAACTATATTTCTTGCTGATTTTACGCTGTCGGGGAGTGAATTCCACAGAGTTGGTGCGGCAACCGAGAAAGCTCGAATTCTAGCGTTTAACTGTGGGAACAGAAAGTAAATCAGAACCAGACGACCGAAGCTGTCTGGTCTATCTTGCTGGAGTGAAAATTGCATGCAAATACGCAGTTTGTTTGGATGAAAGGGCTTGACAGGTAATTGTACAGATCTTGAAAATAATGCGATATCACACACGGAGCCAATGCAATGATTTTAGAAGTGGCACTGAGCGAACGAAACGAGGAGATCGTGTAACTACCCTAGCCAAACAATTTTGGACACGTTTAAGTTCTGTACTATCCTTGATAGAAATATTGTGAAGGAGGGAATTGCAGTAATCAAGTCTGCTGGTAACAAGAGCTGATGCAATAGTTTTAGAGACATATACCGGCGAATACGACAGACAGACAGACAGACATTGCAAACCCGTGTAAGCTGTGAGTGTAGATTTAAAAAAAAACCAAATCAGGTGTATTATTGATTGTATGTAGCAAGATGTATCTGAGACTTTGTTCGCAAATTTGTGTTGTACGACGAAGGTCGTGGATATGATAAAACAGCAACGACACGTTGAGAAATAGGTTGTCTAAAATTGAAGTTGTTGTCAAATGTGACTCCCAAATTCCGTGCCGAGGCTGCTGGTGTGATACTTTGACTCAGGACACGTGTCGGGGAAACAAACCATGACGTTTGTGACGCTGATTTGGACCAATGACGAGAAATTAGGTTTCGTCTGCATTTAACTTTAGTTTGCTGTCAGTCCTCCAGTGGAAGATTTCGTGGAAACAATCGCTGAACTGGTTTAGGGAACGATTTGTATCCGGGGTATCCAAAGAAATGTAGATTTGTGTATCATCTGCGTAAAGGTGGTGATCCAAGTTATGACTTTGGATAACAGAGCTGAGTGGCGTAGTGTAGAGAGTGAACACCAAAGGCCGGAGAACAAAACCAAATAAAGTGGGGAGGAACAGGAAATAGTTATTAGTCCCAAAGACATAACAAAACAGAGTAAAACGAGGGAGTGCGGCAGTTCGTTATCTTTATGGTTTGGTGTCTACCAGTTAGGTATGATGAAAACCAGCTGAGATATGCCATACCACAATGATGAGCGTTTAATAAGAATGTTGTGATCCATGGTATCAAAGGCGGCAGACAGATCAAGCAAGGTAAGTGCTGTTACTTTGCCTTTGTCAATGTTTAGGGTAACGTCATTATGTATTTTTAAGACAGCAGTTTTTGTAGAATGAAACTGTTTGTAAGCTGATTGTGACATATTAGATAAGCAGTATGAGCTGATGTGAGACCTTAGACGGCTTGCTACGACTTTTTCCAGTATTTTGGAAATAAAGCTGAAATTGGAAACAGGTCTATAACTGTTTATATCTTCTTTAGGTAGAGATGTCTTATAAGAAGTGGGTTGACATGGGCGTTTTTGAAATCATCCGGAAACAAGCCAGAACACAGTGATGCATTTATAATATCCGTTATCGGTTTGAACAAGACATGCTTATAACAGTATGGTTGGTAGTGGATCAAGATCACAAGACTTATTTGGGGAGGACATTAGTATCTTCACTTAATCAACTGTGGTAGGTTCAAACTATGCAAGTAAAGAATTTACTCGTGAAGGGTCCACGTTTACAGTACTTAAAGTTTGACCCTACTTAAAGCAGAATGGATAAGACTGATTTTGTCCTTGAAATGACTAGAGAACGAGTCACATAGAAAGTTGATTGAAACGTGATAAGTTAGAGATGGAGCAGGCCGCCTGTGTAGAATTTGATTTATGCAGTTCCTTAGATGACGTGGACTTTCAGAGTTATTTCAGACGATATTTGTGTACTAATCTGATTAAGCTTTTGCCATGTGTCTGTTGCAGTAGTGACACTGTTTTGAATAACGTGAATATTCCTTCCTCTCGCCGATCACATAACAAAGTTATGAAATTTCACCATGGGCGAAATTCGAATTGATGAAGCACTTTTAAATAAATACTTCATAGAATTGTTCTTCATTGTTGTGCCGAGTCTGGTGATGTTTGTGGTAATACGACTTTCTATGAAATTCTGTAATTGGCTGAGATTAGCGGGGGTCGTCATACGTTCCAAACACGTTGTGACCTTCACCTTTCCTTCGTCGACAATTGTCACGATTGGTTATCCATGAAATTGAAACTTTTTTCTATTTGTCCAACATGCTAATTTTTAATGTCTTGTATCAATTATATTCTCCATAATAGTCACATTAATGTTGTTGTTAATCTATTTTGCATACGGCTACCAATAGTCCATCTATTATTTGTATTTCTATAAAACAACTTGGACCAGACAGATCGTGCCAGATGATTATACTCTCCCAGTTTATGTCGGCATATAGACAGCTTATTTATTAGGCTTTTTTCTCCGAATACTCTCGGCATAAAGTAAGTATCATATATTTATTATTTATCTGTATGTTAGTTCGTTTAATTGAATAAATGTCGATAAAATGTGTGTTAAATTAAATTAAATTAAAACCAAAAATCATCCTTAGCGCTACAGCTGCAAAGTTACGTCAACCGCCATTCATTAAACTGTTGTTGGCATTAAATAATCACTTGCTTCGGATATGGCCATTGCTCAAACAACGATTATTATCGTAACAACCTACAGCCGGTTTTACTTTGATATTAATAGCAAGCATTTCACCAACGATAGAGTTGATAAACCGTTAATGTTTCCGTCGAAACATGCATTCGGGGTCTGCTTGGTCATAATAACACACGCACCACGTGCTTCGTTCACGCGATGCCGTGCAATCTGTGACATCAATGGCGCAGCGTCTCGGATTCGCCCATTTATCGCTCAATGCCCCAAATCATCGGCGAATGCCTGCAGCGATACAAAACTGCGTTCTTTGATGTGGTCGCCCGTCTTCCCGCCACCCCTTCATTAGAAGGCAAACTCCAGGCGCGGATCGTAATTTAATTACCACGCAGCCCCTGGACGACAACGAACGACAGTCATTCGCTGGTGATTTACGCATTTCTTTGATTTTTATTCGCCGCACGATTTAGATGCTTTTTATGGCGGCCATATTTGTTTGCTCTCTGGCCTTTGCGCGTTGACACAGCCAACCGTCGGCAGTTGCTGCGAGAATCAAACGGGGTTATCAATTCTCGTGTTTACAACGTCTGTCGTAATGCAACAAAATGGACGCCATTACGTTTTCACGGGTATCGTTTTCTTGTCGTGATTGTGCAGTGAACCGAATCGTCCCGGTGAAAATCCAGTACCCGAAGACGTGTTCGCGTAATTACGTTTGCCCTTAAATACACGGCTTTAAATGGCAGGTGCTATAAAGGTATGTTCTTCTTGCCAATAAGATGCCACGGTAACGGCTCTTTATTTGACTGAGGACAGCTGTAGTTCATATAGAGTACATATTGTAGCATTTATACGCATATTTTTTTCTGACAAACAATTTAAGCAGATCCGGTGTACATTTTAGGGTGTTCGTGTGAATTGTCGTTCAGGTATAGCTCAATGGGCTCAGACAGAAGAGTCTTGCTCGACACACCACACACGGCCACCAAACGCGAGATCGGGTATGTACAACAAGATTACTACGAGGAGACACTACACAGATCCTTGTGACATCATTCTATGGCAGTACACATGAATGATTTGCGGATTAGTTCCAGTGAGACCAACGGTGTGTACAGATATCACGCTAACTGCACAGATTCAGTTTATACGGCTCGCGGTTTACGAGAACGCCAGAACGGCAAAAACATTCTTTTTCTTCAAATTGGAGAGGCACTGAAAAAACATGAAGGTTCGTACTAAGAAAAACAAAGATTCCTCTATGTATGGCATACTTACTTACTTACTTATTTACTTACTTATTTACTTACTTATTTACCCTCTTTGCAACGTTGGTGCATATGGCCACTTAGTAACTTCCGCCATTTCGTACGGTCTCTAGCAGCGTTCACTGCCATCTTCCAAAAACTCCATCCCAGTTACTTTCTCTCTACTTCAACAGCCTTCCTATTAATGCCATAGTAAATATATAGGGTAGAACTAACAGTACAAGTAACGTATAAATCGTCGTGTAGCAGCGTCTCAAGGTTGGATTATCTTGTAAATAGGTTATGGGTAGCTATAAAAAATAGATGAACACATAACTGTGAAACAATTTGCTGAACCTCATAATGTGTTCCGTCTAGATAGTTGTCAGTAAAGCGAATTTCACTATATGCATAACCGCACCGACAGTGGATATTTATGTATTAGACTTGAACGAGCGTACCGCATTTGCAGTCATTGTAGTTTACAAGACAGTCTTGCTAATTATTTTTGCAGGTTCATAACGCATACGGGATAAGTGCAGACACTCAGAGAAAAACAATTATCGACGTCTGTCTGGCAATTAAGGATGAACGCGTTTCCTCTTTTTGTACATTTCATGTTGTTTTTGTCGGCATAATGGTCTGGTTAAGGACTTCTGAGTCACGCAGCGGCGACTGAATTCGCTCGTCACACCGGGTATTAGACACTACCCCATCCCGGGTTAACACTACCCCACCCACCGGACAGCGCAGGCAGACGGACGCGGCGAGACTAGAAACACCGAACGTGTTAGGTTTAATCGCCTCGCCGGCAAGCGCCATCTTGATTTACTGCTCAAAGCTGTCGCCCATACATCGATCACGGCCGACAAAGCAAGCCGCACGAACACCTGAAAAGGGCAGCCGTAAACTGACGAAATTTCGTGAAAACATCTGCATTATTCCGTTACGCAGCGCCTCGGTAGTCCGCGATAGAGTATGTGTAGGCGTTTAGTAACTCATTCTGATCGTTTTTATCGTTACATCATGTTATATAGCATAAACAATATATATGTATACTATTGTATTCAAACAGTTTGACCGCCGAAGTGTGCTTTAGTGAACCATATTTTAATTTGAACGTTTACATATTGCATGCTGAAAGAGGCCAGCCAAATTGGCGGACTAGGTCCGACCTGGAGCCATATTGTGTTTAGTTCAATTACTTATTACTATCAATTATACCTTCGATTTGGAGATATACTTGTTTTGTCAGCTGTTTTATTTTTGTAATCATTGTAGCTGCACGGCTCTTATGAATGCAATCTAACTCGGTTCACACGTCAGTTTGTGTTTACGATACGCTCTTCGGCATCATTATAGCTTTGATGACGACTTGAAAATTACTATAATATGAACTATTGAAGCTGAACTCTCTAGAGTTAAGCACTGTATAAATATTCTTTGTTGTACGATATAGTGCATATAGTTCAATGACCTGAATATGTCGACTGAACGGAATTGTGTACACAGTTTATGAAAGGCAGTAGTAATTTCGTACTGATGCTATGTGAGCCGGGCGCTGTATCTCTGTTCTATCGCGCCCAACTACTTAAGTACAGAGATGGATGAGTCTATGCTACAACCACGTCGCGCAGTTGCAGGGGTCTTCGTAAGTTGTGCTTTCACAAACGTTGCCAAACATAAATCATCCAGATCTCCTGCAGAGTGGAGAAGATTACGGCCTTTTTATAGGATGCAATCAGCGCGGTTGGGTAGAATACTAATAGCGTTTACTTGATGAGTCGCAGAAACGGTTTTTTTTAATGATAACATAACATAAATATTTTATTTGTTCCCATTTGTGTAACGTTAGATTGAACTGCCAAATAAAATCGCACGGCACAAGCTTGATAAACGCCAATTTCTTAAGCATGCGCATGTAGTCAATCTTTCGTTGAAGCTACAACCGCTTTTATTCACCAAATGAGGGTGGTGCGCTTCTGACTTGTAACTAACTTAAAGATGAACGAAGCTTTGCATAGTACTTTGGTATGCACTGATATTAAATCTTTTCTGCTAAATGTCTTAGTTCTGTTTATACATGCATGTGCATAGCAAAAAGACGTCAGTATTAATATAGTAGACATGCCATAACTGTGTATGCACAGTTGCGATTTTAATCGCATAGATTAGGCAAAAGTCGAGATGACGTTGGAATGAACAGGTCTGACAGGGAGTTAAGTGTAAATCGCTCTGAACAGTCACAAGGACTGGATACCGCACTATATAAGAACGAACCTTTAAACTAATATGGCATAGTCCGGGAGTTTCCACGGACATAACATATTTGTATCATTTGGCATTATCTTATGCATGAAGCCTTTGTTGATTAGGCCTGTGCGTTGCGTTCTAAAACATCAGCATTGTTTTTCGAAAAACCCATCATATTTAAGCCTACCCGGGTAGGATTATTACCCCTAAGTACACCAAAAGGCACAAATGATTGCTATACAACATTGCCATAACTTTTGTTATTGCTTTCTTGGCGAACTTTATTACAACATTTTCTATGCAGTTGTAAAACTTTTTTTTTTCAGACGCACAGTGTACACTCTTCATATTATGTTCATGATCTATCGCACTGGTTGTACGCGAACATCCCCATGAGCGAGTGGGGGTTTGTTTTATTTCAGTGACGCGGGAATGGCGCGAAGAGTTTACGCAATACCACAAGGAAAGCGCGTTCCGCAGATGACGTCATTTCTGTGTTTTATCTGAACATCACTCACGAAATCGCACATAACACTGCGGTGCTACATATGCAAATTTCAATTACCTCGAACGTATTTGTCAACACTGCGAAATAAAGCAAAAACTCCAGTTTTCCTGATAACGTCTAATGTGTCAATGCTACGGAATGCTTTGACGAAAATCACAGCTGTTGACAACCTATGTTTGCAATTGGTGAAATATCTTTGTACGAGACGTCGGCACGCGCGAACGTTCATCCCACCGGGGCGGTTGTACCGGCAGGCGTCAATACGTGCACGCGTGCGCGCGGCATAGATCACTCGCTTGGCGGCGCCACAAAGCGACCACCGACGCGTGCGCACAGCGGGTAGCTTGTTTGATGGACTCGCCGACCAATTATCGCCTCATCTCGAGTATATTTCACGCCGCTTTCAGGCGAGCCGCCAAACAGGACAGGCCGCCTCATGCAACCTGGGTTAGTAATCACCCTCGGAGACAAGGGGGTACACCGCACCCACCCGCCCCACCCCCGTCTTTGCTCCCCGACAGAAACACAGGCGTTAACGATGCATGCTAACGGCGCTTTCCCGGGAGACCATGTAGGGGTATCGATCAATCAGGGGGGTTTGCAATGCCACTAAATGGTGTGACAGCGGCCATAGACGACACAGACATGTCGTATATTACCCTATCACGACGAGCGCGCGCGCACGCGGGGTTTCAACAGAGACCAGGACGAACCACATAACTCAAACACGTTTCCTGCCAAGTTCGCACCAGCCAGTTTTTATGGAATGTCTTACTTCAATGGAATCTTCTGATTGTTCGGAAAACACCTTCACATTCATATGTCCTAAAATGCAATGCAAAGCAATGCAATGCGATGACGCAATAACGCCGAATTCCTCGGGAACTCAATCACAACTTCACATGCCTTAGAGTACAGTAGAGTACAGTACATTTCAGTATAGTACAGTACAGTGCAGTACTGTACAGTACCACACACTACAGTACACTACAGTACATTACAATACAATTCAATAAAATAGTCCGTCCTCAACTCGATTTTTGCTAGTCTAGTTTCAGATTCACTTCTCGAACAATTGACCCTACCTGGTATCCACTACAACAATTGACCCTACCTGGTATCCACTACAACAATTGACCCTACCTGGTATCCACTACAACAATTGACCCTACCTGGTATCCACTACAACAATTGACCCTACCTGGTATCCACTACAACAATTGACCCTACCTGGTATCCACTACAACAATTGACCCTACCTGGTATCCACTACAACAATTGACCCTACCTGGTATCCACTACAACAATTGACCCTACCTGGTATCCACTACAACAATTGACCCTACCTGGTATCCACTACAACAATTGACCCTACCTGGTATCCACTACAACAATTGACCCTACCTGGTATCCACTACAACAATTGACCCTACCTGGTATCCACTACAACAATTGACCCTACCTGGTATCCACTACAACAATTGACCCTACCTGGTATCCACTACAACAATTGACCCTACCTGGTATCCACTACAACAATTGACCCTACCTGGTATCCACTACAACAATTGACCCTACCTGGTATCCACTACAACAATTGACCCTACCTGGTATCCACTACAACAATTGACCCTACCTGGTATCCACTACAACAATTGACCCTACCTGGTATCCACTACAACAATTGACCCTACCTGGTATCCACTACAACAATTGACCCTACCTGGTATCCACTACAACAATTGACCCTACCTGGTATCCACTACAACAATTGACCCTACCTGGTATCCACTACAACAATTGACCCTACCTGGTATCCACTACAACAATTGACCCTACCTGGTATCCACTACAACAATTGACCCTACCTGGTATCCACTACAACAATTGACCCTACCTGGTATCCACTACAACAATTGACCCTACCTGGTATCCACTACAACAATTGACCCTACCTGGTATCCACTACAACATGTTAGTTTGTTTGTACACATTTTTTACTTAGTTTTGGTGAAATAATCGGATAAACAATGAAATATCGTTTACTGCATCCGGTCAACATGCGGCGAAAAATGGCGAAGGTGGTCGGCTCTCCAGCTATGTAAAAATATCGACAGACTGTGTAGTGTAAAATAAGGCTATTCACACTTTCCCCTATATAACGATCAAAGTAAATTCTTTTTAAATTATCCGCAATTACGGAAATATAACAACAGCGTTCCCCTGCGTGTTGTTCGTAATTGTAATTAAAAAATACCTTCCGTGTTTTTGCTTAGTAGTTCGAATATGATATATATTTACTTGTAATTTATAATTTGACATAAAACTGCCTTTCGCAATCGTGGTGTATTTCATTACTGGTCAGTAGTCTACTTTATTTGAACAGCTCGAATACACACATCACCTGTTATATTAATTCCAAATATGTCCTCACGTTGGACGATCCGAGGCAGCAATGTATTGTCCGTGTCAGTGTAACTGAAGCCTGTTCCGTAGTAACGTCTATTTGGGAACGTTCCTGCCTGGTAACACACCAGCTAGCAACGTACAACGCCAGTCAGCAGCGTACAACACCAGCCAACAACGTACGACACCAGCCAGTAACGTACGACACCGGCAGTCCAAACGTACGTCACCAGCCAGTAACGCACGACACCAGCCAGCAACGTACGACACCAGCCAGTAACCTATGACACCAGTCAGCAACGTACGACACCAGCCAGCAACGTACAACACCAGCCAGTACCCTATGACACCAGCCAGCAACGTACGACACCAGCCAGTAACCTATGACACCAGTCAGCAACGCACAACACGAGCCAGCAACGTACGACACCAGCCAGCAACGTACGACACCAGCCAGCATGACACGACAATAGCCAGCCACTCTGCACCTTTAATTTCGGTATATTGAAGAAACTTCTTTGGTGTTTCATGTGTGTGACTTATATATACATACGACTTTGTATATTGTTTCGTATATGTAACTCCTTAAACTATCCTAGTGACATAGGTAGAACTGAATACGTGACTATTTTAAAAATAAACTTATAGGCATTTAATTATATCATTGAAAAAAGCGTCCATTATTGTTATCTTCGAACATGTCAGCGTTTGAATCGTCATGCGCGAAAAGCATCGAGTTTTATTTCGACGCCAGATGTTCACGCGGAATGTAAATACGAATGAATAATGCGGAGGCGTCACGGTGTATTTTTATTATCCGTCCTAATGGTAGTTCGTTTTCATGCGGTACGTGTCGCCATGGTTACTTGCTGCTTCGCAAATAATACAAAGATTGTTAATGCACATTATTCATGGATACTCACGCGCATTCGCGTTGTCGGACAGACAGAAACGTGCGCGAGGACTGACAGCGTGTAAAAATATTGCAACAGATTTTGCAGTCTGTACAACACTCCCGAAAATACTGCGCTAAAACGTTGTCTTACTTTGGCGAGGTCGCAATATTTAAGGGGGGGGGGCCTGAATACAGTTAAGCGGGTTATACGAATTCAGCGTCGTTCGTACTTCTAACAATGCTCCTTTATTTATATATAGTCGAAGTTTACGGTCTCCGGTGTTTCCATACAATAGGATTCTGCTAATTTGGACAAAATGGATGATTGGCTGGTAGGATTATCTAACACCCGATCTATATGACGATATCATCTTGGAGCCGTAACCGACATATGCATTCTTCTTCGCCGATGACGCTGGCGATGATGGTCATCAATTTGAGTTTATAATTGAAAAAGTCTGGTAATGTTTATCGTTGTTTTTTACCTGATCTTGCAACCATAACTTTTTCTGATGGTAGTTTATATCAATTTGACATTTTCTCGTTTCAAACCACAGGAATTGTTCTTAAAAAACATAACATTTATAAAGAGACTATTACATTATTGCCCATTTTGTGTAGCAATGCTTCTGTTGAATACCGGAACACCACCGAGATAGATTTCGATGTGCTTGGATCTTCTAACACATCACGCGTTGATAATATGAGGCCAGCTTCACACAGGTCAGGGCGAATTGACTGCCAGACCAAATTGGCTATTCCACATCATGTATCTTTCATACGCAATAACAGAAATTCCACTGTGTTCAGTGCCCCAGGTCGCTACTTCTGTTCCGGTGCTGGCAACTTCCCGGTGCCATAACGCCAATCATCAGTGTTTTGACGGTTCCAGTTGTACGGTTCTGTACGGTTCTGTACGGTTCTGTACGGTTCTCGGTCCTTGTTGAACGGTGCGGGTTTGCCACCGTTCCAGTATTTATTACTGAAAAAAAAAAACATAAATACGCAACTAACACACACTTCCAATTATCAATACTCCACCTGGTGGATTCATTTGAATGGTGCTTTTTGTGAAACGTTATTTGTACGTATATTTGTCCCGTGAAGTGGCTGTTAACATTACTTAGAATAACATATGTGGGAGGCTTGGTAATATGAACATACTGGTATGGCTTAGAAATGGTGCACCATACGTTGTCATCTGGTGACTAGTTGCTGAGGTTAGGTGTGTAGCAGACCACGAAAGCAAAATTTGCAATGGTAAGACAAAAAAGTTAGAAATATCTACATCCACAGATTCAGAACGAGGCAAGTATAAATTATAAATTATTCATACACCTCAATACCAAAGCTTTGAGGTAATATGTATTCGTATAAAACATTCATATATCTGCTCATAAATAATTTTGATTAATTTCCAGATTTTCTTGTAACCATCTTACAATTCCAAGAAGACGACCTTTACGTGTTTGGAGATTTCAATATCCACATTGATTTGCCAAGTCTAAATATTAGTTCATTCATGGATGTCCTTCAAACATATGCATTAAACAACACGCTTCCTTTCCTACACATGTCCATGGTCATTGGCTCGACCTGTTTATTACTAGATCTACTTGCATTAGCACCAAGACACTATGTCCTACTGATGGTTTATCAGATCACCATTGTTTCAAGACCTAAGAAAAATTCTCACATTTCGACCAATAAATAATATTATACCCTTCATGGTGATCTTGCAAATTCTGATCTTTTGATCCAAACTAAATCTACATTATGCGAGCTTGTTAATCAGTACCATGAAACATTAAGTAAATTCCTGTATAAACATGCCCCTAAACAAATTAAAAGTGTACATGTTCGCCCCCCATCGCCAGGGATGTCTCTAGAAATAGTTGTAGCAAAACGTCGTCGTCGATATCTTGAAAGAATTTGGCGACGAACTCGCTCTCCGCTTGATCGATCCCGTTATGCTAAACAGCTACACATATGCAATCACATTATGTCAAAAGCAAAGTCTGATTATTATACACATTTTTCTCAACAAATTAGGAAAACCCTCGCCAGATGTGGAAATCCGTAAAAAAAATTCTACATCGGGAGAAATTAAAAGCACTACCTGAACATTCTTCATTGGATACATTGTGTAGTTTTTTTTTCAAAATACTTCACAGATAAGATTGCTCGCGTTCGATCGAATGTTGTGAACCACTACATTCTAAAAATACACTACAGTGGTTCACGCCTGCAAATACTAGTAACGTTCTCATTATCATAAAAAAAATTCCTAACAAATCGTGTGATCTTGACTCATTTCCAACACTTTTACTAAAAAGCTGTGTCAATAAAATCATCTTTCCCATTATTGATATGATAAACCTTTCAATGCAGGGCGAAGTTGTTCCACGGGATTTCAAACAAGCTCTTGCAAATCCTCCTACTAAAAACAAACTCTGTGTAAAAAATGGCCTAAAGAATTATCGTCCTATCTCCAATCTCAGTTTTCTGTCAAAACTATACGAAAAAGTAGTTGCTAATCGTCTTCATGAACATATTTGTAAACATTACTTTTCAAGTGATCTACAGTTTACATATAAACGATTCCACTCTACCGGAACGGCTCTTCTCAAGACACACAATGACATAGTTGGCAACATGGACAATAGCAAAGTTACAGCACTCACTTACTTGATCGCTCAGCTGCTTTCGATACGATTCATCATTTAATCCTTTTACAACGTCTTCGTAGACATTTTGTAATTTCTGACACAGCTCTTAGATGCTTCAAATCATTTTCTTCAGACATATCTGGCACACTATCTTGCTCACAAAACCTTTCATTCAGAGTGTCGCAAGGATCCGTCTTTGACCCTGTTCTGCTTAGCTTATATACTATGTCTCTCAGCCAAGTAATTATTAATCATAATCTCAGTCATCACCTGTATGCTGATGACACTAAGTAATAACGAAATAGGATCATCAGCCATTTTCCAGTTAAACTGCTTGGCAGTGATACATTCCCATAAGATACTGTTCGTAACCTATGTGTTATCTTTGACAGTGACTTCAGCTTTCGCCAGCATATTTCTCAAGTATGCAAATCCTGTTTCTATCAGATACGTGATCTCCGTCGAATTCGGCGTCACATATTTATATCTACTACTAAGACATTATCAGCAGCACTAATTAGTTAGTCTTGACTATTGTAATTCACTACTAAATAACATTGCTAAAAGAGACTTGGCTAAAACTTTCTGTCACGTGTGGTACTCAGGGCGCCTCGGTTTTCACCATCACCAGTTCACTACCACTACTTAAACAGTTACAATGGCCTGTTACTTATCGAACTAATTTCAAGCTGTCCACTCTTACATGTTGTGCTCTATCTACACAACAACCACCCTACTTGGCTAGTATTTTGTGTCTTTCAAATATCCCTAGACAGCTCAGGTCATCAATTTCACAACAACTTATTGTGCCTAAACAAAACTTAACTTGGGCGAACGTGCTTCCTCTGTCGCTGCGCCTAGGTTCTGGAATGAACTTAACTTGGGCGAACGTGCTTCCTCTGTCGCTGCGCCTAGGTTCTGGAATGAACTTAACTTGGGCGAACGTGCTTCCTCTGTCGCTGCGCCTATGTTCTGGAATGAACTTAACTTGGGCGAACGTGCTTCCTCTGTCGCTGCGCCTATGTTCTGGAATGAACTTAACTTGGGCGAACGTGCTTCCTCTGTCGCTGCGCCTAGGTTCTGGAATGAACTTAACTTGGGCGAACGTGCTTCCTCTGTCGCTGCGCCTAGGTTCTGGAATGAACTTAACTTGGGCGAACGTGCTTCCTCTGTCGCTGCGCCTAGGTTCTGGAATGAACTTAACTTGGGCGAACGTGCTTCCTCTGTCGCTGCGCCTAGGTTCTGGAATGAACTTAACTTGGGCGAACGTGCTTCCTTTGTCGCTGCGCCTAGGTTCTGGAATGAACTTAACTTGGGCGAACGTGCTTCCTCTGTCGCTGCGCCTAGGTTCTGGAATGAACTTCGCATCACTTTGAAAATATCTGAAATTATAGCTGTCTTCCGAAAAAAACGCAAGGAATATTTATTCCAAATTGCATTTCCACCATAAATTTTCGGTTCTCTCTCGTTCTGATAACGACTTTTGTGCGTCCCTGTTCACGATTATGCTTAATGATTCTGTTTTGTTGCGCCTCTGAGCTCAGGTTTCTGAGCATATAGGCGCCATAGAAGTTAATTAATTATTATTATTATAAATTATGTTTTTGATGAGTTAACTATCCTGTCAGCCTGTGTCATGGGCGATTATATTATAAGCATGTAGGTGAATGAAGATATCATTTTAATAACCAGCAACAGACTCCTTTAGAAACAACTCAATATAACTCGTCCAAAATCAAAGCAAATATATACCGCAAAAATTGCAAATTTAAGTGTGTGAAAAGATGCCAGCAATCACAGGGAAACATGTCTGTCTGTGATTCTGTTATCGGAAGTCTTAATTCCAAACGTCGCCACCGTGTTTCGGCTGGAAGGTTTATAACCGACACGCGTTATACCTATTGGGACCCGCGGCCTCGGTTACAGACCAGGAACCGTCACAGCACGAATATCCATTCACTCGTATTGTTTCTTGCGGCGCGCCAGCACGCGACCCTGCTACAAGGCTGGTATGTCTAGTCGATGTTAACCGCTAACAAGATGAATGTTAAAGAAACCGAATCGCATTTTAGGAGGCTTTTAGTCACGAAAGATGACAGCGTACTTCTGTCGGAAGAAATTCAACAGGCTCAAGAACTACCATAAAGAATTGAAACATCAGTGGGCAAAGTGGAGATTAATGGTGCGAAAGCAAAATATATCACCTTCAATCATTAACAAGCAAGTGAAATTAGGACCGATGCGGGATCAGAACTTGAAGAGGTAAATCACTTCAGGTACGGAAAGTTCAACACAAGATATAAAGTTCCGTAAGGAATGGAGGGCTTGTAACACGCTTACGAGGATCTGGAAATCAGCACTCACTCAGAAGCTAAAAGAACTTCTTTTCACACCAAAAGTTGGGTCTGTGCTTCTGTGTGACCGTGAAGCTTGGACGATAACATTTACACTAGAAAGGCAATTGCTAAGCCCGAATGGTCAGGGTGACGTTAAACCTACAGAACCAGCACTTCTCAGACAGCGAGCTGCATGGGGAGTTGCCTAAACTCTCAGATAAGATCAGAGAGCAAATGGTGCGATTGGCAGACCACTGACTCAATATCTCGATTGGTACACTGGGTATTGGTACACTGGGTATCAAAACATGGAGTAAGAAAACCAAGGAAGCTGCCCTCGCAAATATTGACTTCATGAAACGTGACACCAATTTGGATAAGTCTGCAATGCAAGATAGAAAAATATGGAGGGCGATCGTGATTCGAGGAACTCACTAGACATAAGCAAGCATAGTAATCAAGACATAATGTCTACAGTAACGAAACACTGTCATAAACCCGAAGGTTCAACGAGATGAGTGCTAAAGAAAAAGGAATAGCATTTTAGCCGCCATTTAATCAACTAGAGATAATGGTTAGATTATTTAATGAAAGACTTACGTGAAATTTAGCGGGACTTCTAAAAACAGGTAGAAGTACTGAGACGGGGAGACGTAGACTACACACAAGTACTGAGACGGGGAGACGTAGACTACACACAAGCGTACATACAGACATGTAGTTTGCCAAGCGGAAACAAAATAGGGAAGGAGATATTGTCGGAGAAGTAGGGCAGAATATAATATATATATATATATATATATATATATATATATATATATATATATATATATATATATATATATATATATATATATATATATATATATATATATATATATATATATATGTATATATATATGTGTATATATATATATATGTATATATATATATATATATATATATATATATATATATATATATATATATATATATATATATATATATATATATATATATATGTATATATATATAATATAAAATATATTATATATATTATATATATATATATATATATATATATATATATATATATATATATATATATATAATTTATATAATAATATAATATATATATAGAGAGAGAGGGAGAGGGAGAGGGAGAGAGGGAGAGGGAGAGGGAGAGGGAGAGGGAGAGAGGGAGAGGGAGAGGGAGAGGGAGAGGGAGAGAGAGAGAGGCAGGCAGGCAGGCAGGCAGGCAGGCAGGCAGGCAGGCAGGCAGGCAGGCAGGCAGGCAGGCAGGCAGGCAGGCAGGCAGGCAGGCAGACACAGGGACAGAGAGAATGATAGAAATAGACAAGAGACGAAGATGTATACATAACGAGTACTTGCTTGTAACAAATACGAAATGAAACAATACTAAGTCATCTAAGCACTCTCCTTTTTCGTGCGGCGTAACTCCACATTACACAACGCCGCGGCTCGGCGGCGCTGGCGCCGGAGAATGTGTGGAATGTGCGTGTTTTATGGCGCTACACGCAGAGTCGTTCCACACGGCCGCACAGCGCGCGCCAGCCAAGCGTGACGCGCTGGCGCCAGGCGTCGCTCGTCAGACCGCGTTCAGCCCAGCATCATCAATCACGCCCTCTGGTGTCAGACGTATTCCGAAATGGACGAGCGGCTTTTTGCAGCGCTGTGCCACCTGCGCGCGCAACGACGCGTGACTGGCGCGTGCGGCTGATTTGATACTACCGGCGACCGACGTAGGCTTTCACAGGTGGTTGAACTTAAAGGGCCAAACACAAACGCTCCGATAGCTGAAAACAACACCCGGCCTATCTCGGCTGTCGTACGCCAAAATCATGTACTCTCAGTAATATTCAGGAACAGTGAGATGATTTTCAGTATATTTTGTTGTGTTGTGGCACTTGGGACATTTTCGACAATAATACTCACACCGATATTACAGAGTAGTAGACCAGATGCGCATAATATTCATACACATGTTTAGTGTTCTATTGTTGTGCAATTATCTTACCTATTGTTTGTATTATTATATGTTAAAAGGTTTTAATGTTATATTAAATGTTATACTGGATACATTTTACTTTTGAGAGTTTGTATAATATTTTCTAGTACTTCGAAAGGCGTCGGTTGGAAACAAATAACAAACACTACCATTTTGTCAATTGCCCCCGATTTGAATCACCACAACTACATACATGGTGATAAGGAAACAAACAAATGTCTTCAGAAAAAACTTCTGTATAATGACCACCTGTTTGTAACGACATATGCCTGTATATATGAAAGCAATCCAATTTCGAAATATGTGAACAAATTTGTATGTTTCGTTTGTTTCTTTTACGAATTATAACCGACACGCCAGCGAGAGGGAATATAGTTAAAACTGGTGTACGTGTGTAAATTTGTAATCTAGCTCACGTATCATATATATATATATATATATATATATATATATATATATATATATATATATATATATATATATATATATATATAAAACAAAACAAAACACGTCACCAGTAAATATGGCGCCATTCCAAATCCAATCCATATATATATATATATATATATATATATATATATATATATATATATATATATATATATATATATATATGGATGAATTTAGAATGGTGCCATATTTACTGGTGACGTGTTTTGTTTTGTTTTGTTATATATATATATATATATATATATATATATATATATATATATATATATATATATATATATATATATATATATATATATATATATATATATATATATATATATATATATAAAACACGTCACCAGTAAATATGACACCATTCCAAATCCACGTTAGATTAATCTTTATATTTTGGATCGAATTAACTACATTACTTTACACAATATTGTTCTTTTTGAACCAGGGCAATTCTATGCAAAGTTGGATGAAAATGTAAATTCTCTCATTAATTCAGCCTCGATTCTCATTTTATCGCTTATATGTTTTATTCTCACACACACTTTATGATTTTAATCGGGCGTGCTTTGGAGTTTTTAACAATTCGCTGCTCGTAGGTTCAAAAACATATACAACATATGTTACGTACAGCTCGAAGGTTAGAGTGTCGAACTGCCCATTGAAAGGACAGGGGTTCGGGTCGTCTTGCTGACGTTTCTAAACCAGAAGCCAATTTCGTTCACTCCACTTTGCCTAAGTTCACTCAGCTGTATAAGCCAGTGCCTGACAAGATACAGTGATAGTATTTCTGTGGTGGAATTATAAGAACGAACAGTTTCCGAGCAGCAATTGAGCAACGGTGGGGGGGGTTGCTATATGCATGTGACATTAATTCCATTAATTTCAATGTTTCCTATTAGTCAAATGTTTATCAACCACCGCTGACTTGTTGCATAATATATCGGCGGTTGCGTGTTGACGTTTCCACGCGTGATTATATAAAACGATGGGTATACTTTCGCAGATAGAGGAAAACACAATTGTTGATTTTGTTTGTTAATGATCACAACAGCGTTGATTTGAACGACACTAGTTAGCATTATTATGATCATCGGATCGATCAATGTAAGACTTATTCATTTATTTAAATAATGATGACTATGATGATAATGCTTGTTCCGAATAGTGTGTTTTTAAAGTGTAGTTTCACACATCGTCTCAACAGTCGTAGCATATATAAAGCCGGATCACTGCTGTCCTTTCCCGCCGAATTTAGACCGGATCCGGTCAAAATAATTTAATAGTTTGTTCAAGGATTTCATCAAAACTAAGCAACACATTTGCATAAATTAGCTAAAATGTCGTAGTTGATACTAGAGCTAGCATGTCGTAGTGGATACTAGAGCTAGCATGTCGTAGTGGATACTAGAGCTAGCATGTCGTAGTAGATACTAGAGCTAGTATGTCATAGTGGATACTAGAGCCAGCATGTCGTAGTGGATACTAGAGCCAGCATGTCGTAGTGGATACTAGAGCCAACATGTCGTAGTGGATACTAAAGCTAGCATGTCGTAGTGGATACTAGAAATAGCATGTCGTAGTGGATACCAGAGCTAACATGTCCTAGTGGATACTAGAACTAACATGTCATAGTCGATACTAGAGCTAACATGTCGTAGTGGATAATAGATATGTTTGATTTTTCGCGAAATGAATATGAAACGAGACGAACAAAGACATTGAGTCGAGGAAGAACCTTTAACTAACAAGCGTTGATGTCGCCTTCTAAATTAAGCAGTTGGAACCCGTTAGTGACGCGAGTATCGCTTTCTGCACGGGGTATTGTCGAGGGAAGTCAACAGCTGTGATTTTCTCTTGACTCCCAACGTGATTATAGGCATTAAACGAACAAATTTGTTGTGTGATTGATTGGACTATAATTACCGTATCGTCTCCGAGTCGGTGCCACAGTGATACGACCCGGTTTCATGCAAACTCAGAAAGACGAACTCCTCGTTGATTACTTTCATCACACCCGTTTATTTTCCCATTTGCCTTCCTTGTTATGTCCCTATCGCACGTGATTGGGACGCGAACAAGAACGCGTCGACTCTTCGAAAATGTCTACCCAGTCCAGCACGATTTACTTACCAATGAACGATGCATTCTCCTCAAACAATCACGCGGATGATACCAGTTGACACAGACTATGTTAAAGTTATTTATTTCATTGTATTTATTTAGAGGTAGTGAGTCCACGTCACATTTTTTACCCATTTCCCTGTGTGATAAAACTTTAATTCCACTAGTATAGACACCAGACAGAAGGAATCAACGGCCCTGAGAGACACACGCAGAGTGGTGTGAGCGAAATTGGCAGTTTCGAAACGGAAGCAGGTCGTTTTGAACACCTCGACCGGTGCCCCGATTAGAGACTTGTCACGATTAACTCAGGAATCACTTCATATAATTCATTCATTCGTGTAAATTTATAACGTAATATATATAGACACACACACGCACGCACTTACGCACGCACGCACGCACGCACGCACGCACGCACGCACGCACGCACGCACGCACGCACGCACGCACGCACACACACACACACACACACACACACACACACACACACACACACACACACACACACATGATTTTCTTGCAGAATAACATTTAGTAGATATTATTCTGACTCGTATTTGCTAACTATAAACTTTCTTGCATGAGAACAGAAATTCACACACATTTATAAGGGGGTAAAATTTCCAGGGTTGGGGAGATACTCTAGGGTATTTTCCCTGCTAGGGGGAAGATGTCCAGGGGGAAGATACCCTGCCACACCGGCAATCCGACGCACTACCACATAGCCACAATGCCCCACTATAAGACTATAAAATACACGTGTTATTATCTGGATGTGAGACGAAGGTAAATGAAAGTGACAACCAGAAGCTGGATTTAATTAGTATAATAGTCAAGTGTTTAAGGAATGTTCTACAATGACATGGCCAAACATAGTGTTTAATGAAGATCTCCTAATTAAAATCAAAGTAAAGAAGAGAAGCACAAAAGTCAGAATAAGAAGATGGAATTGGATTAGACACGTCCTGAGATTGGAAGAAGACAGCAACTGCCTGACGGTTCTAACTTGGACACCTGAAGGCAAACGGAAAGTGGGTCACCAAAGGCCAACATTGCAGAAAAACTGAAAAAAGAACTGCGTTGGAAGTCGTGGCCTGAAGCCAAACAGGTAGCCAAAGACAGAGGAGCTGGAGGAAGTGCATTATGGGATATTAAGCCAGAAGAAGATATGTAGAGTAAAGCAAAATACACGCACCCACGCATGCGCGCACGCACGCATGCACGCACCCACGCATGCACGCACGCACTAGTTATATATGTTTTAAATGTATTAATGTTTTTACTGTTTTGGCGCTGATTTAAATCGTGCAAATGTCAAGGAATCCAAATGTTTACTAACTTTTGCTAAATGTTGCTGGCATCATTTGCAGAAACAAAAGCAGCCGGTTTATGTGTTTTTGACAACACAAATCCGCACATCAACAAATGTAATTGAACGAATTGATTAGTATATCGATAGTCACGTGATCGTACGCGTTCCACCATCACGGAAC
>OY759270.1:10809925-10884925 GCA_963662155.1 Lamellibrachia columna
AGCGAACTTTGCGAGAATCGACTATCGCGCACGCGCCCAAAAACGACGAGACGGGGTCGAATTTTACAATGTGGGGTTGGGATCTTTTACGTCCACTTAGTTGGTGTGATTGTCACTACATTGCTGGTATAGGGGTTAGACCACAGTTGACCTTCCTGTTTATTATTTCGCACGAATGTAGGGCGTATTAAATTGTGATATGTGAATTTAAGCAAATCATATGATGTGACAGCGGTGCAATTACGCAGGCATATTCACAGGTTTGTTTGTAGAAGCTATTGGCTGTGAAATAGTGCATTTTTGAGAATTCAAAATTGAAGGGCATCGCACGTCGGGGCGTTTTAAAAGAGCTGGAGGTATGTGATTTGGATAATATTTGGTCAGCATGTCAACGAGATGATGGCGGTTGCTGTGAAAAAATTCTTACTTTTTGATGGTCACGTTTTCTTATAATCAAACAAAACATTAACTTGGCCACCAATGCAATTCTCTACTGTGGTCTGCCCAGTCATGTGTCGGTATAGGCCAATAGTTCCTTTATGCGCTGAAAACCAGACAATACAATTTATATTTAAAAAGGTAAAACGTCAAACTTGGAATCGTGACACCGGGTGACAATCTGATGTCGCGAAATGGATATGATTTTCTGTTTTTTGGATTCTTCGGCTACACACTATTACAAATAATGACTGTATGCCGCCATTCTGTAATGTTCTGCACTCATCTACATTAAATAACGCAATCCTCCTTTTATCGGAAGTAGATGATGCATAACGAACACGTCTCACTGCGACGACTTCAGATGTGTCACTATATTACACTTCAGATGGGTCACTATATTACACTTCAGATGGGTCACTATATTACACTTCAGATGGGTCACTATATTACACTTCAGATGGGTCACTATATTACACTTCAGATGGGTCACTATATTACACTTCAGATGGGTCACTATATTACACTACAGATGGGTCACTATATTACACTTCAGATGGGTCACTATATTACACTTCAGATGGGTCACTATATTACACTTCAGATGGGTCACTATATTACACTTCAGATGGGTCACTATATTACACTTCAGATGGGTCACTATATTACACTTCAGATGGGTCACTATATTACACTTCAGATGTGTCACTATATTACACTTCAGATGGGTCACTATATTACACTTCAGATGGGTCACTATATTACACTTCAGATGGGTCACTATATTACACTTCAGATGGGTCACTATATTACACTTCAGATGGGTCACTATATTACACTACAGATGTGTCACAATATTACACTTCAGATGTGTCACTATATTACACTTCAGATGGGTCACTATATTACACTTCAGATGGGTCACTATATTACACTTCAGATGGGTCACTATATTACACTTCAGATGGGTCACTATATTACACTTCAGATGGGTCACTATATTACACTACAGATGGGTCACTATATTACACTACAGATGGGTCACTATATTACACTTCAGATGGGTCACTATATTACACTTCAGATGGGTCACTTCACTTTTCCTGACCAACACAAAAACTTGCGTTGTTGCTACTAGTGTATTTCTCGCGTGTGGGGTGATGTATGATTATCACACAGGACTCTCAATCGAGAGAATCTGGGTTTGAATTCTCTTGCTGCCGTCTCGAAGCTTCGACAATTTCGGTCACTCCTCGTTGCTCCAGTTCACTCAGCTGTATAAATGAGTACCTGGCTACGCACAGCTTCTTCTAGTCTTCGCGCAGTAGTTGCAACGTGGCTGTATACTTCCCATGGAAGTCGAGTTGGCGTCGGAATGAACAGGTCTGCCATTGGGTTGGATGTCGCACTTTATAAGAACGTACATTTTGCCCGTAGGTGAGGAGCGTGATTGACAGCATCTTACTGACGGACACTGACATGTCAAGACTGATGGACACGCTGGACACAGAGATGACACTGGGACTCAGTGACGACCCCCAGCAGCGCAAGAAGACGTCACTATCGATGGAACCGTCTTACATCCGATCACTGCTGGATGGAACTGGTAGGAAGTGACGTCATGTCCGGTCTATTTAACTACTATGTATCTAACCGTCGAGATGTGCTAATATTGCACACTTGTTAAATAATGATTATTACTATTACTGTAACAAAGTTGTACGTTTTCATATCTTCGTATTGTAATTTAGCCTGCATGTTGTGCAAACAGTTATTAATAATAATCATTGTAGGTTGACTACGACCGGTCATACTTACCCAATGCTAATGGATTTGTCAATAATTTTAATTTGTGCTTGTCTGAACTGGCAACAGCCACTTGGCTCCGCTATCAACTAGGAACTGGCGACAGCCACTTGGCTCCGCTATCAACTCGGAACTGGCGACAGCCACTTGGCGCTGCTATCAACTAGGAACTGCATCACGGAGTACTGCTTCTATATCATTGTGCTGTTTATTGTGCATTTTATGGAATTCCATAATAACCGTATTTAGTTATCTTGTTTTTCTCACTAATTATCACTTCTGAAATCTCTCCATTGGCCTCCTATTCCATATCTTATTATTTAAGATCCATACTATTACCTATCAGGCACTTTCATCTAAGCAACCAGCACATTTACTACATTCATTGCTCAGTCCTGCCTGAAAGCCTTAAACAGCTTCGATCATCTAGTTTGACTTTAGAACTAGGGCATTCTTCTCGGTTGCCGCAACAACTATTTGTAATTCATTCTGTATTCATGCTGGGTTAGTAGAAAACAGTATGCAATTTTACCGTCATTTGAAAATAAATTGTTGTTGAAATGTTCAAGTCATACGCGCCGATTTGTGGCAGAAAAACATTTCCATAAATGTTGGTCACTGTTGACCATCGGTCCTGTAGTGGGGCACCAGACCTCGAAGTCCCGTTGTATAATTATGTAGTATGCGTGACTCCGAGAAGCAGTGCCAAAACAAATAATGATAATTATAGTTTATGCTTACGATGACTTTGCACTTATTTATGAACACCGGAACACGTGAGGTCTAGTCGCATGAGTCGAATACAGTCGGCGCCACATTATTGCGAACTGCACGACCGAATAACCAGACAAACAACGCGTGAAAGTCAGCGGAAGTACAGTCAGTGAATGCATGGTAATGTCGACGACATCGGCAATAACAACAACGACGACTGACGAGGACGACGATAACAACCGACAACGACAATCTGATGATAATGATGATGATGATGATAATGACGATGACGACAACGACGATGACAATGATATCAACAGCCGACAAACGACAACGACAAACATATGATGACGGTGATGATGATGATAAAGCTGATGATGACGATAATAATAACAACAATGAAAACAACAACAGCTGACAAACTACAACTACAGACTGATGATGATGATGATGATGACGATGATGATAACGCTGATGACGACGTTGACGACGGCGACGCCGACAATGAAGATAACTATGATAATAATGACGATAAGAAAAATGATGATGGTGGTGATGATGATAATGATGATGATTAATTTTGTTACGCTTGTATGATTAGATGCAGATTATGATTATATTAGAAAATTGTTCTTGCATGACCGTTGAATGCTTCCTTTCGTGAAAATGGTCTAAGAAGATCACGACACCTTCAGACGCATGCAGACATACACACCACCCAACAAACAGGTCAGATTGGTTGTACTGACGTCATATTTTTGGATGCGTAGGATTTGTTTACTCTTATAACTGATTCCTACTTGTTTCGACTGTTCAACGGATTCTTTCATCGCAAGCTAGGCATTCAGTTTATGGTTTTGTTGACGCATTTCCAAGAATGAATCACCTCCCGCTGCAGTATTTCAAATTCACCGACGCTGTTTTACGACTTCCGCTGCGCTCCTACGTCTTCTTTTACGAAGTTGCACGCGATGTGCACTGGATGCGATCAGGTCACCGAAAGCATAGTGCCACGTCGTCTGACCACTGCACCGCTGCTGCTGCTGTTGCTGCTGCTGCTGATGATGATGATGGCGATGATAACAACAACAACAACAACAACAACAACAACAACAACAACAACAACAACAACAACAACAATAATAATAGGAAAATGACATGCAGCAGATGTGGCAGATTAAAAATTGAACAAGCGCATTTAAATGCAATGATCCAGTTACACGCGCCCATTCAGGATTGTATTTAAACACAAATGTGTATGTCTATATATGTATTTGAATATTTGAACTCTTTGAACGCTTTGTGTGTGAACAATTACAAAACATGAACTAGTTTACCTGAACTTAACAAGCCATAAACAAACATGTAGCTACACTATCTTGGGATTGGTCATCACATTATTACGTCATAACCACGTGATGACATCTGTCTATCTTCGATCGCAACTCCTCTCAGTATTGTGCATTTCTGAACATAGATTCATATTCTTGCCTACAGTGAGCTTATGTTTAACTGTAATTTACTTTGGATGGCTCCCAGTGAAATTAAGTCCATAGTAAAGTAAATGAAAGTTTGCCTATATTAGGCCTATCTTTAGGCCATGTTGGCGCCAAACCCCGGGCTTAAATAGTAATTGCGCTGCCTGCTGATTGGTGCACGCAACCATATGTTTATCAACACAAAGAGCTAGCCTCGTGCGGAAAGTAAAACAATACATCGCACACCTGATTAATGCATAATTAAAACTATTTTAATTATCACGTAGACAAAAAGGCAATACACAGCCGTGATCTGTTTGCAGAAGACGGCGATGTTCTTGCCGTTGACCTTGGCGGAACCAACTTCCGGGTATTGCTGTGCGAGATGCGCAGTGGCCAGTGCAGCAGCATCAGCCGGAAGTACAACTTGCCGCCAGAGACGTGCAGCGGTCCAACAGCCGGGGTACGGGTCAACGTTTCTTTTTTATTCGTCTAAAATACGTCACATTGAAAGTGCATCATAACAATGATCTTTAGCAACTGCCGTCTGTGTAATTTCCAAGATACGTTCTAAATCATTGTATATCGGATGCTATATGTATTATTAATTTTATTATGAATTATTAATTAATAATATAATATATATATTCACGCACGCACGCACGCACGCACGCACGCACGCACGCACGCACGCACGCACGCACGCACGCACGCACGCACGCACGCACGCACACGTTCACATGTTTGTGCATCATGTTCTTGTTTTCCTGTCCTAGGTGTTTGACCACGTAGCGGAGAGCATCTACAAGTTCCTGAAAGAAGAGAACAAGCTCGATCAAACGTTGCCGTTGGGTAAGAATAGATAGACACAATCTAGATTCTCTCTGGCAGAACTTGTCGGACAAAACCAGTTATGGCAAATTTCAAAAAGAAAAAATCCACATGCCGGACAAGATTGGTTGTTACGATCTTATATATTACTCTTTTACTGAGGCATTTCCTAGGACTTTTAACGACGACACATTTTGAAACACAACAGACATTCGGGGGTTGACGGGATTCCTGTTAATCATATTCAGCTGCTTGAAAACTGGACTGAAAACAAATCTACAAACATCTCCCAAATTCAACAAACATGACAGCGTATGTAATGCTAAATGTTGTATGCTCTATTTTATCCATATTAAATTTGTAATAAATATATTATTATGTTGCTTGGTTTGCGGAGTTGGCTGGTGATGTGGCATGCAGTAGAGCCTTATAATACCGTGTGTATATATAATGTTCAATAAGAACAAGCAGACTACCAGCCTTTCATTAATTTATTGATGCAAACCAAAGAACACACCAGAACTTACGTGAATGATGTACGTATACATAGTCACACTTGTTGTATACTGTAAGAAATCTTAATATGCTGTATATGCAACTGTATCTGCGTGCAGCGCGATATGAAACAACGTGGATTTATTATTATTATTATCTGCGTGCAGCGCGATATGAAACAATGTGGATTTATTATTATTATTATCTGCGTGCAGCGCGATATGAAACAACGTGGATTTATTATTATTATTATCTGCGTGCAGCGCGATATGAAACAATGTGGATTTATTATTATTATTATCTGCGTGTAGCGCGATATGAAACAACGTGGATTTATTATTATTATTATCTGCGTGCAGCGCGATATGAAACAATGTGGATTTATTATTATTATTATCTGCGTGCAGCGCGATATGAAACAACGTGGATTTATTATTATTATTATCTGCGTGCAGCGCGATATGAAACAACGTGGATTTATTATTATTATTATCTGCGTGCAGCGCGATATGAAACAATGTGGATTTATTATTATTATTATCTGCGTGTAGCGCGATATGAAACAACGTGGATTTATTATTATTATTATCTGCGTGCAGCGCGATATGAAACAATGTGGATTTATTATTATTATTATCTGCGTGCAGCGCGATATGAAACAACGTGGATTTATTATTATTATTATCTGCGTGCAGCGCGATATGAAACAACGTGGATTTATTATTATTATTATCTGCGTGCAGCGCGATATGAAACAATGTGGATTTATTATTATTATTATCTGCGTGCAGCGCGATATGAAACAATGTGGATTTATTATTATTATTATCTGCGTGCAGCGCGATATGAAACAACGTGGATTTATTATTATTATTATCTGCGTGCAGCGCGATATGAAACAACGTGGATTTATTATTATTATTATCTGCGTGCAGCGCGATATGAAACAATGTGGATTTATTATTATTATTATCTGCGTGCAGCGCGATATGAAACAACGTGGATTTATTATTATTATTATCTGCGTGCAGCGCGATATGAAACAATGTGGATTTATTATTATTATTATCTGCGTGTAGCGCGATATGAAACAACGTGGATTTATTATTATTATTATCTGCGTGCAGCGCGATATGAAACAATGTGGATTTATTATTATTATTATCTGCGTGTAGCGCGATATGAAACAACGTGGATTTATTATTATTATTATCTGCGTGCAGCGCGATATGAAACAACGTGGATTTATTATTATTATTATCTGCGTTCAGCGCGATATGAAACAATGTGGATTCATGATTATTATTATCTGCGTGCAGCGCGATATGAAACAACGTGGATTTATTATTATTATTATCTGCGTGCAGCGCGATATAAAACAATGTGGATTAAGTATTATTATTATCTGCATGCAGCGCGATATGAAACAATGTGGATTAAGTATTATTATTATCTGCGTGCAGCGCGATATGAAACAACGTGGATTAATTATTATTATTATCTGCGTGCAGCGCGATATGAAACAATGTGGATTAAGTATTATTATTATCTGCGTGCAGTGCGATATGAAACAACGTGGATTTATTATTATTATTATCTGCGTGCAGCGCGATATGAAACAATGTGGATTAAGCACTATTATTATCTGCGTGCAGTGCGATATGAAACAACGTGGATTTATTATTATTATTATCTGCGTGCAGCGCGATATGAAACAACGTGGATTAAGTATTATTATTATCTGCGTGCAGCGCGATATGAAACAGCGTGGATTTATTATTATTATTATCTGCGTGCAGTGCGATATGAAACAACGTAGATTAATTATTATTATTATCTGCGTGCAGCGCAATATGAAACAACGTGGATTAATTATTATTATTATCTGCGTGCAGTGCGATATGAAACAACGTAGATTAATTATTATTATTATCTGCGTGCAGCGCGATATGAAACAACGTGGATTAATTATTATTATTATCTGCGTGCAGCGCAATATGAAACAACGTGGATTTATTATTATTATTATCTGCGTGCAGTGCGATATGAAACAACGTAGATTAATTATTATTATTATCTGCGTGCAGCGCAATATGAAACAACGTAGATTAATTATTATTATTATCTGCGTGCAGTGCGATATGAAACAACGTAGATTAATTATTATTATTATCTGCGTGCAGCGCAATATGAAACAACGTGGATTTATTATTATTATTATCTGCGTGCAGCGCGATATGAAACAACGTAGATTAAGTATTATTATTATCTGCGTGCAGTGCGATATGAAACAATGTGGATTTATTATTATTTCTATTCATGTTCAATTTCGTTGAGAAGTTAAACGAGAAAATAATACTCTTGGTGAATTCGTGTTTGGTTATGCCCCTTGCTATGACAGAAACTGACAACCGCCAAATCGTGATCTAAACATCTGGCCTGATATGTCGTAAGAGAATAAATTCTTTCAGGATTTTCGTTCTCGTTCCCAATGGTGCATAAGGGCGTGAGACGAGCCATTCTGACGACGTGGACCAAGACGTTCAGCTGCCCGGACGGGGTTGGCGAAGACGTTGTCGAGATGTTGGAGGCTGCAATCTCAAGGCGCGGGGTACGTCTTCCTTTCCCGTGTCGTTTCCCCGCCAATCCACTGGTCTGCAAGACTCTGGTAGGGGAGGGCATTCTAGGGGAGGTCTGAGGTGCCTATCCACAGCCACAGTCGGTAGGACCATCTTGATTGTATCCCAACATCTGCATAAGGGCTTTGCAGCTTCCAAAACCAGTCCTGAGGCGGTTAAATGTTTGTTTTTATATTTACTGCCAACAACCTAATTTACAAAATCTTCAATGGAGTGAATATTTTGGGATACGGGTAGGCCAATTGCGTCTGAAGTGACTGTAATGACATTTTGGCTCCAGCGATCGTAACTTAGGTTAATCTGGTAACTTATCTCATATTATAAAACGCTATTTACGTCAGGGTTTTAAAAAATAATTATTTAAAAAAAAATTAAAAAAATTGCTTTTTTATTTAAATTGGAATTTTTTTTATTTATTTGATTGATTTGTTTATTTTTTAAATCTGGTATACAGACATTTATATAAATGTTTATATTTATAAACTCTTTCAAACGTGTTCTATTCATATCGATTTGGGTACTTGTCTTAACAGAGGGTACATAATTTTTTTTATATAAAGAGAGATAATGTCCACAAGGCCTCACCCCCTGTAGTTGCATAATCTGTCTTGGAAAGGAAAGCATGCTGTGCGTCTGTGGCTGTAGCAGTGCTAATTATTGTTTGCTGAGAGGATGGATTAGCATCTGTGCATGGCTCTGTGTACTCTAAGGGGTCTCCAACCAGACTGCAAACTGATACAGCATTATACAGTTGTAGCCCAGACTGTCTAACTTGAGTCAACATACTGAATTGGTAACAACTAGCACAGCTCTAAGTGGACTTTAACTCAGGGCTTCTGACTTGAAAAGATACTTCCTCTGGAAGACAAGTTTGTGTGGCTTCACTGCATTCAGAAAGGGAATAGCTCAAACACACACAATGTCATAAAATATTTGACCATCAGGCAAAAGCACAATGTGCACACACTTGTGTAGTTGTATTGTCACCAGATATGGTTGTATTGTCACCAGATATGGTGACAATACAACTACACAAGTGTGTGCACATTGTGCTTTTGTATTAAAAAACATACAAAACTTTGTTGATCTCGATGCTTGTAAAAAATTATATAAATCAGCGATAAAAAAATCGGAAATAAAAAAAATCATAAATCAATGATTTAAAAAACATTATTAAAATGATTTAAATCAAACAACCCTTACATTATCTATTTAGAATGCTTTCAGTAGCAGCTTTGATCTGAAGTTCACAGCAGTAAATTGTTCCCATTCTCCAAAGATTAAAGTTCAATATCATATTATATAATATCATTGCCAAACAACACTCACTTTGATCCAATGTGACGTCAGAGACGACGAATTCTATATTTGCGAAGACAACGCTGTGCGTGTCCCTGTGCGTGTCCCTGTGCGTGTCCCTGTGCGTGTCCCTGTGCGTGTCCCTGTGCGTGTCCCTGTGCGTGTCCCTGTGCGTGTCCCTGTGCGTGTCCCTGTGCGTGTCCCTGTGCGTGTCCCTGTGCGTGTCCCTGTGCGTGTCCCTGTGTGGGTCCCTGTGTGTGTGTCCCTGTGTGTGTGTCCCTGCGCGTGTCCCTGCGCGTGTCCCTGCGCGTGTCCCTGCGCGTGTCCCTGCGCGTGTCCCTGCGCGTGTCCCTGCGCGTGTCCCTGCGCGTGTCCCTGCGCGTGTCCCTGCGCGTGTCCCTGCGCGTGTCCCTGCGCGTGTCCCTGCGCGTGTCCCTGCGCGTGTCCCTGCGCGTGTCCCTGCGCGTGTCCCTGTGCGTGTGTGTGTGTGTGTGTGTGTGTGTGTGTGTGTGTGTGTGTGTGTGTGTGTGTGTGTGTGTGTGTGTGTGTGTGTGTGTGTGTGTGTGTGTGTGTGTGTGTGTGTGTGTGTGTGTGTGTGTGTGTCCCTGTGTGTGTTCCTGTGCGTGTCCCCGTGCGTGTCCCTGTGCGTGTCCATGTGCGTGTCCCTGTGTGTGTCCCTGTGTGTGTGTGTCCCTGTGTGTGTTTCTGTGCGTGTCCCTGCGCGTGTCCCTGCACGTGTCCATGCGCGTGTCCCTGCGCGTGTCCCTGCGCGTGTCCCTGCGCGTGTCCCTGCGCGTGTCCCTGCGCGTGTCCCTCCGGTTGTCACTGTCCATGACTTAAATGTTTTTCA
The DNA here is from genome assembly GCA_963662155.1 of Lamellibrachia columna. Taxonomy (NCBI): domain Eukaryota; kingdom Metazoa; phylum Annelida; class Polychaeta; order Sabellida; family Siboglinidae; genus Lamellibrachia; species Lamellibrachia columna. The sequence goes on from OY759270.1 coordinate 10,820,476, forward strand.
AAATCCTTATGTCCTGCCCTGGTTGACAAACGTAACGAGTGTCTCATCGAGGAGGCGAAGCAGGGACGTCTAACGTAACTCACCTTTACATTCATGACCCAAGTACAGTGCCATCTCCCCAGCAGACAGCGTTCCTTGTGCAGTCTGCGTTCTCCGACTGTTCAGTTTTAATTGCGTCGTTCAATTGCTATTTCTGCGGCCGTGTTACCTGCCTCGAACAGGATCACCACAACCCATGGGCCGAACCTTGATTTGTTCGTGGAAGATAAATAGGGCATCGGCGATGTAGTTCCTTTCGGTTTCCACTACATAGCATCACACTCCCAATGGAAAGCCCTGCTCCCTTTAATTCAGTTGAGTTTCGTTTGTTAATGTGTCTGTAACAATATGTTTTTATTTGAAATCGTTTTTAGCCAGTGCTCGGGACGGGCAAATGTCAGTTTGAGTTTTTTAAATGAGTTTTTCTTACCGTGGGATAATCATGAAAAAGCGAGATATTACATACAGGCTATTGAGCTAATTAATTGAATATTTCAGATATATACCCAACTTTGTTTCTGGTATATTTTTATAACATTAAATTGTACGTTTGTAAAACGCAAAGTTGAATCGCTTTAGGATATCAAGGTCAATATAATGGCGGTGCTGAACGACGCGACTGGAACATTACTGGCTGGCTCCTACATCGATCACACCTGTGACATTGGACTTATAATGGGTAAGGACAGACATACTATGTTACGAATTATTGATATTAATTGAAACATTAATCTTGTTCTCGTTTTTCACAGTCTATTTTACCCTTTTCCTTTGCAACATTTCGACAGCTTTCAGCTGTCTTCGTCAAACTGACTACCGCTAGAATTTGATGGCATCACGGTAGTCATCCTATGCTGGTGTTGTTACTGGTGTCGCCCTCTGGTCGTGACCTCGAGCTGGATGGTTCATCAAGAGGTCGTCATAGACGTGGGAGAGACGGTGTCGGTTTTTGTTACCGTGCCGCCATCTAGCGGTAGTAAGTTTTATGAAGACAACTGAAAGATTATTACATTACCACCACCAGTATGATGGATCTCTTGCTGACATTGATGAAGATAATGGTGGTGGTAATAGAGCCGTCGTAATTATTACATTACCACCACCAGTCTGATGGATCTCTTGCTGATATTAATGAAGATGGTGGTGGTAATAGATCCATGGTAATTATTACATTGAAGCAACAAATGGTGTTAAATAATATACGTGAAAATCCCAAACATGATCACTCATAGTGTATTTGACTACTGCTTTAAACCTGTTTAAGTATCAATAAATACAACTTATTTGGATAATATATATATATATATATATATATATATATATATATATATATATATATATATATATATATATATATATATATATATATATATATATATATATATATATATATATTGACTCCTACCTTTTGACACTGTACAGGTCACATTATATATTATACGGGAAACCACTGACTAACGATGTAATGTAATATAACATTAGCCACTGTTGCGTTGATGTGTTTGCTCTACGCTAGGAACTGGTTGCAACTTGGCTTACCTCGAGAGGCTGGACAAAGTGAAAAAGTGGAACGAAGATTTCGACGAACCAGCACAGGTGCGGTCATGTCCTGGTATTTACGACTAACTATTGCTTCTCGTTGAAAATGGAAATCAACAATGCAGTAACAGGGCGAATGTTACCAACGCCTGATCTGGCTAATTGAAAAGTGTATCATACCGTTCGTTTATTGACTGGACGCGTCACACATCGGTGTAAAACCTTAGAATTATACGTAGACAGTTGGAACAAAGTACAATCAATTGTAAGTCCTTTTTACTGGACCCCACGCAGTGGCGTATATAGCACCTCACAAAGTTGAGGCCGGGGGAGGGGCTAGGTTAGTCACTCATTAGTGTACAATATGACCATGTAATGGCGCCACATGACACACAGAAGCGAAAGGGGGTTATGGCCCAATGAACCCCTAAATATGCCACTAATCCGACGACGGGGGTTAATGTGTAACCTATCGTAGGTTCACCAGATGGCCACGCTACACCGACAATGGGTGCATGCGTGTTCTAATATTTACGACACACCGCCACCGGGCTAAATTGTTAGCAGCAATTTCGCAATGTTACATTCACTACACGTTGTAGTAGAGAAACAAACCGCGTCTTTGTTGCAGGTCATCGTTGACGTCGAATGGGGAGCATTTGGTGACAATGGCAGTCTCGAGTTCCTTAAGACCGATTTCGACCGAGCGATAGACGCCCATTCACATCATCACGGCACATTCACGTACGTCACCGAAATGTTCCGCGGCGGCGGCAACAACATCAACGACAACAACAATATCAACAACATCAACACCATTTCGACAATTAACTCCAGGTTGTTTGGATGTATGCTTAGCTACATGGTAATTAAAGCAATAATTGCCGGTTGTTTAATGGCTGATGGTCAACAGGAACAGGATATATTTGTTTTCCCCAAAGAACAACAGCAACACAGCACGTATTATTATCGTTATTAACTTGGTCAAAGAAAAGTTGATTGCAATACATCTATATCGTTATGTTCATTACCAACGCAAATATAATGTCCATATATGTTCATAGGTTTGAGAAGCTATTTTGCGGGCATTACATCGGTGACCTGCTTCGACTGGTTCTGGTTCACCTAACAGAAAAGGGATTAATGTTCCAAGGAAAGGGTTTGGAAAAGCTGCGCGTGTGGGGCTGCTTCAAGGCCGTCTACATTTCAGACATCGAAAAGTGGGTGACATAATCAACACGACACCGTGGTTTCTATGTAGCATTGTAGAATGAATTTGACACAACGATTCGTGTTTGCGTTTCCCATTCAGTGACACCTTGTTGTATATAGCTATTGCAATTCATGTGTTAATGCTGGCTTGGACGAATTTGTTGATAATATAGACGTGAAGGAATGAACGGGTCATTGGTAGCGCTTAACATGTTTTGGTGTCGTACTATTAATTCAGTTCATAAGTGTTTAAAAAAGTGGTGTTAAATGAAGCAATTGGCGAACATTAACGTTGATTTGTGGATCTAATATTATCAGATAATATAACATATTTTATTGATCTCAGTTGGTTCAATGTGCTATGGTGTGTGTGGCAGCTATTTACTGAGGTACTTGATCAGAAGGGTTACAGTTAGATAAGATTAGGAAATAATAGAGCACAGCACCTATTAGTTGTCATTGAGGTACAATAGCTCTGCTGTTAGAGTATCGGACCGTCAAACGATAGGACCGGATTTCGAGGCCACATACTTTTCGTTCACTCTACTCCCCTTTGCCCGTGTCTCTACGGAAGAGACTCTAAAAGCCGTTAGTCCCACCTAACTTGTGTTTATGCCAGGGGAAGTCAAATATCCCACACAGGACAATGTAAGCAGTATAAGTGTCTCATCTACTCTAGATGGATATCTGCGTTATATTAGACGTTATATTAGACGTTATATTAGACGATATTATTGTTATTATATGCCGCCCTGCTGATCAGTCAACGATGACTGTTTATGGACACGGCGCGGTGGCGCAGTGGTTAGAACACCGGACTCTCAATAGAGATAACCAGGTTTCGAAACCTCTTGATGCCGTTACGTTTACGTTTACTCCACGTTGCTTCAGTTCACTCAGCTGTAACTGAGTAACCGAGTAACTGAGTAACCGAGTAACTGAGTAACCGAATAACTGAGTACCTGGTATATGTGTGAACGAATAGTCTCGGCGCAGTAATTACAAGTAATTGTAATTCGAGGTGGTGTTAGAATAGACCTGCCAGTGGGGTGAAGTGTGAAGTACTTTGAGCTGTCCCAAGGACTGGATACCGCGCTATGAAAGAACATACATTTTACAGAGACACTGACAAGAACGTGAAGGCGACTTGGCGGGTGCTGGAGACGCTGGGATTGAAGTCAGTAGCATCAGACGACGATGTGGCCATTCTACGATACCTGGTGTCGGCGGTGTCCGTACGAGCAGCGCAGATCGTCGGAGCAAGTGAGTTGCGTAGCATTGGCAAGAGTTCCTTCGCCGACAGGTTCGCGATGCCGAGTTGGTCATACTAGACGATAGAAGAACTTAGCTTTATACATGGAAGCAGTACTAGTGTTTATCACCATGACTGTGACGTGAACGTTAACAACCGTAACAACGCCGACGGATGACGTAATCGACGCGAACCGGTGTGGCACAAAGCAAGTCCTACGTGAATATTAACACAACTATAGGACAGTCGTTAATCGTATTCTATGTTTATGTCTATATGATAATCGGCAAGAACCCGAAGATTATTACGCCAATGTGGTGACGAGTGCTACTGTCCAATCTACTTTTATTAGTGACTGCAGACAAAACTGCTGCTGATAGTCCGTTCCCGTTCAAAAAAGCTATTGGTATAAACCTGTGTTCTGGCAGGCACTTGGAAAATATGTTACTATGGCCACGTGTATTGTTATTTACCCAACCAATATGATCTGGTAAAGAAAGAACTGTCAGTCCATGTAATGATTTGTAAAATAATACGATGTAGTTTATCTACATTTTAGTGTTTTTGATTATATATAATAATGCATTTTATTACCAATATTACATACATGCACTGTATATACATTGGTTCATACTAATACAAACCATGTGTTTTTGCAAAGAAATCCATTAGGGACAGCTCCGTTGTTTAAATACAACTGTGCTGTTTACTAATTATTATTATTATCACCATCTTTATTCGGACTCAAGATCCACAAACGTGTACATATTCAGCATATTATAAAGTTTCCTATAAGAAACAACAGCTAGAAAACAAAGTATATCGTCATTGTTACAATCATTCATTACCACCAATTCACAAATCATATTTGCCCAGTCATAGTATGTAGCATTTATATTGATATTCCACATTTCCTTACATTTATGTTTAATGGCACTCATAAGCACTTGCAATAGTTCATTGTGTGTCACGTTATATTTGGACATGGTGTGTCTTACATTCTGGCCCATAGTGGACATGGTGTGTCTTACACTCTGGCCCATAGTGGACATGGTGTGTCTTACACTCTGGCCCATAGCGGACATGATGTGTCTTACATTCTGGCCCACAGCGGACATGATGTGTCTTACACTCTGGCCCATAGCGGACATGATGTGTCTTACACTCTGGCCCATAGCGGACATGATGTGTCTTACACTCTGGCCCATAGTGGACATGGTGTGTCTTACACTCTGGCCCATAGCGGACATGATGTGTCTTACATTCTGGCCCACAGCGGACATGATGTGTCTTACACTCTGGCCCATAGCGGACATGATGTGTCTTACACTCTGGCCCATAGCGGACATGATGTGTCTTACACTCTGGCCCATAGCGGACATAATGTGTCTTACATTCTGGCCCACAGCGGACATGATGTGTCTTACATTCTGGCCCATAGCGGACATGATGTGTCTTACATTCTGGCCCATAGCGGACATGATGTGTCTTACATTCTGGCCCATAGGAAATGATGTGTCTTACACTCTGGCCCACAGCGGACATGATGTGTCTTACACTCTGGCCCATAGCGGACATGATGTGTCTTACATTCTGGCCCACAGCGGACATGATGAGTCTTAAACTCTGGCCCATAGCGGACATGATGTGTCTTACATTCTGGCCCACAGCGGACATAATGTGTCTTACATTCTGGCCCATAGTGGACATGATGTGTCTTACATTCTGGCCCATAGCGGACATGCTATGTCTTACATTCTGGCCCATAGCGGACGTGATGTGTCTTACACTCTGGCCCACAGCGGACATGATGTGTCTTACACTCTGGCCCATAGCGGACATGGTGTGTCTTACATTCTGGCCCACAGCGGACATGATGTGTCTTACACTCTGGCCCACAGCGGACATGATGTGTCTTACATTCTGGCCCATAGCGGACATGATGTGTCTTACATTCTGGCCTACAGCGGACATGATGAGTCTTAAACTCTGGCCCATAGCGGACATGATGTGTCTTACACTCTGGCCCATAGCGGACATGATGTGTCTTACATTCTGGCCCACAGCGGACATGATGTGTCTTACATTCTGGCCCATAGTGGACATGATGTGTCTTACATTCTGGCCCATAGCGGACATGCTAAGTCTTACATTCTGGCCCATAGCGGACATGATGTGTCTTACACTCTGGCCCACAGCGGACATGATGTGTCTTACACTCTGGCCCATAGCGGACATGGTGTGTCTTACATTCTGGCCCACAGCGGACATGATGTGTCTTACATTCTGGCCCATAGCGGACATGATGTGTCTTACATTCTGGCCCACAGCGGACATGATGAGTCTTAAACTCTGGCCCATAGCGGACATGATGTGTCTTACACTCTGGCCCATAGCGGACATAATGTGTCTTACATTCTGGCCCACAGCGGACATGATGTGTCTTACATTCTGGCCCATAGCGGACATGATGTGTCTTACATTCTGGCCCATAGCGGACATGATGTGTCTTACATTCTGGCCCATAGCGGACATGATGTGTCTTACACTCTGGCCCACAGCGGACATGATGTGTCTTACACTCTGGCCCATAGCGGACATGATGTGTCTTACATTCTGGCCCACAGCGGACATGATGAGTCTTAAACTCTGGCCCATAGCGGACATGATGTGTCTTACATTCTGGCCCACAGCGGACATGATGTGTCTTACATTCTGGCCCATAGTGGACATGATGTGTCTTACATTCTGGCCCATAGCGGACATGGTATGTCTTACATTCTGGCCCATAGCGGACATGATGTGTCTTACACTCTGGCCCACAGCGGACATGATGTGTCTTACACTCTGGCCCATAGCGGACATGATGTGTCTTACATTCTGGCCCACAGCGGACATGATGAGTCTTAAACTCTGGCCCATAGCGGACATGATGTGTCTTACACTCTGGCCCATAGCGGACATGTTGTGTCTTACATTCTGGCCCACAGCGGACATGATGTGTCTTACATTCTGGCCCACAGCGGACATGATGTGTCTTACATTCTGGCCCACAGCGGACATGATGTGTCTTACATTCTGGCCCATAGCGGACATGATGTGTCTTACATTCTGGCCCATAGCGGACATGATGTGTCTTACATTCTGGCCCATAGCGGACATGATGTGTCTTACATTCTGGCCCATAGCGGACCTATAAGCAAAGCAAATGTCATTGTATTTGCTATATAATTAACAACCATGTTGTCTGACAAGGCTACTGTTCTGTAAAACTTTATAAACTTAAAGACCAAAGCAACATCTAAAGTTACACATTCAGCAATTAATGGTATTAAATCTCTGTGCGAACCATATGGTAGCTTCCATACTTTTACATACTTATTAACACTCTCATGCCACAGCGGCCATAGTTGAGATCCGTACAATGCACAACAATACTGATGAAACAATTTGCTTTTGACAACAGTTTGAAGTGAACCAAACCAAATTTCTTGATACCATCAAACACCATTTCATACTTTTCGGTTGTGCTAAGTACATTTCCCAGATGTATAGATTTCCCAGATGTATATATTTCTTATACTTAGAAACACCCGTACCATTTACTTAAAAATGCGGATCAGCATCCTTCTTGTTGTAAACCAATAGTTTGCTTTTTGACCCATTAAACAACACATCATGTAGTTTGGCATATTTTCACACACCTCAACCATTTTTCGCAATCCAGAACTAGTAGGACATAGTACTATAATGTCGTCTGCATATCCTGTAGCTCCGCAGAAATGTTGCCCAATATAACCGCCAATACCAATACCAAATAATCACCGATATTCGTCTTTTCCCTCCAATATTTATGTATACAGTAAACGTGGCGAAGAAAACATGTGTATAAAATGTATCGAGGTAATTACATTTTGTTTACATTTATTTTTTAGCAAACTTGCCACAATAATTATTTTCATAGCGTTAAATGCGTCTGCATTATTGAAACAAATTTATATTAATTGTTTTGCATTTAATTAACAATGTAATTAATTGTTTGGTAGGGTCGTGTGGAAAGGTTATTAAGGGCAATATATGTAGAAGTGTATTTAGCTTTCACTCTCTGGTTGTTGTTGCCACAACTTACTCAAAGGCCCGTTCACACGAGCGATTAGTTGTCCGTTTGATCGGGCGACACAGTGTCGCGCAACCATTTGGACGCTTGAAAGTCATAAGAAACGATGCGCCCAATGGCTGGGCGATACTGTTTTGCCCGACCAGTCGGACAATTAATCGCTCGTGTGAACGGACCGTTAGTCGAAGTGCTAAATGTCCGATCATTGATGCGTTGTGGATCGTCACAGGTTTATCGGTGGTTACACGCCGCACAAACAGGTCACACTCAACCGTCGCAATGGACGGGTCTCAATACAGGTGCCACCCGAAGCTACAAAGCATGATAAGTGCCTGGTTGGCGCACTACGTTCCCCAGACAAAGGTAAGACGTTTGTTTTGCTTCTGCTTAGCCCTGCGTTTTAGGGGCTTTGTAAATGTTGCAACATCCAATGAGGGGGCGATCCATAGAGTACGTCATGCTATGTTGAGGCCCCCCCACCCCTTGTCACGCCTCATAACGCTGACCGTGACACACACGTATTGTTGTCACCAGGTTAGCAGACTCGCACGCCATTGCATATTTCATTGATGCACGATAGAGTCCGCATTTCGTTTCCGTTCGAATCCATTTGAGATACACCCCACAACTGGCATTGCAATCAAAGCTATCAGTCTGATATCGACAGCTAGCTGAGCAATACAAAAAACTGTTTACTAACGAACGTACCGACCCCCAAGACACGCCCCTGTCACCCAGCATGTAACGCTCCCTAACATTTAACCGAACACCCCACAGCCTGAGCGTGACGTACTTTATGACTGGCCCCTAATCCAAACATATGGATGTGGGTGGGTGGTCAGTGGTCCACTTGGGTCATCACACAAAAATTGGAAAGATACGTGTTTTTGTCTTCCGGTTGATATTTTGTAATAATCAGCTTTCCATTAGTTGCATTGGCAAAGCGTGTACAGTTCGTCAAATATTCCATTTTTGTTTTGTATGGGATGTGACTGGGTGGATTAATTCATATCCATTGTTTTATGACACAAAGTCCGTTACTGGAACTGTATTTATTATATTTCCTACTACAAAGTCCGTTACTGGAACTGTATTTACTATATTTCCTACTATCAGACTTGCATGACCAGTAGTCCCTTTATTTATCAACCCCTGGTGGATACCCCAGACACTATTTATATTATTATTATATTTCCTACTATCAGACTTGCATGACCAGTAGTCCCTTTATTTATCAACCCCTGGTGGATACCCCAGACACTATTTATATTATTATTATATTTCCTACTATCAGACTTGCATGACCAGTAGTCCCTTTATTTATCAACCCCTGGTGGATACCCCAGACACTATTTATATTATTATTATATTTCCTACTATCAGACTTGCATGACCAGTAGTCCCTTTATTTATCAACCCCTGGTGGATACCCCAGACACTATTTATATTATTATTATATTTCCTACTATCAGACTTGCATGACCAGTAGCCCCTTTATTTATCAACCCCTGGTGGATACCCCAGACACTATTTATATTATTATTATATTTCCTACTATCAGACTTGCATGACCAGTAGTCCCTTTATTTATCAACCCCTGGTGGATACCCCAGACACTATTTATATTATTATTATATTTCCTACTATCAGACTTGCATGACCAGTAGTCCCTTTATTTATCAACCCCTGGTGGATACCCCAGACACTATTTATATTATTATTATATTTCCTACTATCAGACTTGCATGACCAGTAGTCCCTTTATTTATCAACCCCTGGTGGATACCCCAGACACTATTTATATTATTATCAGACTTATTTCGACGGAAGTACGACACGTAATTTTGTACTTTAAATTAGAGAATCGGAGCAATGTTGTATCCACGACAAAGACAGTAATGCAGATATTTGAAGAATTCCTGTTTCATCAAATAGTACGTCCCACCAACACTATCGCTTACAGATATTAAAAATAGACGCTAACATCAGAACACAAAAATCGGCTGATCTGACGTTCGACTAACTTCAATCTCGATTGGGCATGCTTTGTCATAGATACGCGACTGTTTGGCGCACGTAAGAATATTCTTGCGAATCTTTTCGGTATCTAATTGTTCAGCGAGCACCCTTTTTCTACGCTATGATGACAATTCGTATTGTCGTAGCTTGCAAAACACATCAAAAGAAGCAAACCATTTGATGGAACGTCCTGTCGACATTCGTCGTATTCGTCGTCTTACCGTTAACATTCCGGGTGTCATCTTGCCATTAACATGACGACATTCCGGGTGTCATCTTGCCATTAACAAGACGACATTCCGGGTGTCATCTTGCCATTAACATGACGACATTCCGGGTGTCATCTTGCCATTAACAAGACGACATTCCGGGTGTCATCTTGCCATTAACATGACGACATTCCGGGTGTCATCTTGCCATTAACAAGACGACATTCCGGGTGTCATCTTGCCATTAACATGACGACATTCCGGGTGTCATCTTGCCATTAACATGACGACATTCCGGGTGTCATCTTGCCATTAACAAGACGACATTCCGGGTGTCATCTTGCCATTAACAAGACGACATTCCGGGTGTCATCTTGCCGTTAACAAGACGACATTCCGGGTGTCATCTTGCCATTAACAAGACGACATTCCGGGTGTCATCTTGCCATTAACATGACGACATTCCGGGTATTGTCTTGCCATTAACATGACGACATTCCAGGTGTCATCTTGCCATTAACTTGCCGTTAACAAGACGACATTCCGGGTGTCATCTTGCCGTTAACATGACTACATTCCGGGTGTCGTCTTGCCATTAACAAGACGACATTCCGGTGTCGTCTTGCCGTTAACAAGACGACATTCCGGGTGTCATCTTGCCGTTAACAAGAAGACATTCCGGGTGTCATCTTGCCGTTAACAAGACGACATTCCGGGTGTCGTCTTGCCATTAACAAGAGGACATTCCGGGTATCGTCTTGCCATTAACATGACGACATTCCGGGTGTCGTCTTGCCATTAACAAGACGACATTCCGGGTGTCGTCTTGCCATTAACAAGACGACATTCCGGGTGTCGTCTTGCCGTTAACAAGACGACATTCCGGGTGTCATCTTGCCGTTAACAAGACGACATTCCGGGTGTCATCTTGCCGTTAACAAGACGACATTCCGGGTGTCATCTTGCCGTTAACAAGACGACATTCCGGGTGTCATCTTGCCGTTAAGAAGACGACATTCCGGGTGTCATCTTGCTATTAACAAGACGACATTCCGGGTATCGTCTTGCCATTAACATGACAACATTCCGGGTGTCATCTTGCCATTAACAAGACGACATTCCGGGTGTCGTCTTGCCATTAACAAGACGACATTCCGGGAGCCGTCTATTGTTCGACTTGGTATGTTTTAGTATTATCTCAAAAGCTGTATTCATTAAATCATGGTCCTCTATCCAGTTTGACGAACTTTTTTTATTTTACTGCAAATATGTTACCTTGTACTTTTATCACATACAGGTACGATTCATATGATACAATGATTGTGTATAGAGAAGTAAAATTGGTGATCCAACGCCAATTTTTTTACCATAAAAAATGGCATTTTTTAGCAGACATTTAGTTTTTAAATTGTTATTAAACATAGTACCAGAAACCACAAAAACTTGTTCCGCACATCAAATTTGATTTATATTTGGTAAGCAGGGCAGCCGGATTAATTATAGCAAACTGTTATTAATGGCGCTGCATTTACGAGGCTGCTTTTAACGTATCTGGTGTCTCGTTTCAGACTCATTTCGCAAACGAATGAACGTATTTGGCATCTACTACGACATTTGTACACAAATAATTTCTGGCCCGGTTAAAAAATCGGCTATGCCAACTGCGCTTATTATTTAATTAACATATTGACATAGCACAACTTTGAACATCGACGAAAGTGATTCACGATGGGCTAAATGAATTGAGGATGGAGGTTTTTGGCCGTGGTTTCGCAACAAAATATACCACTTCACTTTGAAGCAAGGACTGCGTTACGCGTCTGAAGCTGTCCAGTTAATGGAGGCCCCTGGCCTACGACCGACGGGCCAAACATCATTGAACTATTAGGCGTTGTCTTAAATGCTAGACGCTTTTTATGTTTGCTGATGCGCACAAAAAGGGGCGTGTCAGGGACACTTCCATATACGGAACCCCACAACTAACAGTTGGACCCCGAGAAAGACCCACTTCCAAAATCATATCGAAAACAAAACATGGAAATCAAAAGTTAATTAAAATTACATACCTAAGTCATACACTTAGATTAATAATTACACAAACAAGCAAAGATACCCATCCCCGGACGGGATAACTTGGTGGTTCGTATAATGACTGTCACGATAACAATTATTACCAACTTTCATGATACACAACATTCTCACAGAAATATCTGTTTGTGCCTCGGTACTTGGTGCAACTCTCGAAATTGCGACATAATACTGGCAGTTGCTGTAACGTCTAGCGACGCCTTGCCCTTGTGGTACGCAACTTGGGACAATCGTAGAAAAGACGCATGACGTTGTTAACAAGTGTATGTAATAACTATAGAGGGTAATTCGATTGTTCATAGAAAGGGTACTAGCGGGGTGAATTGTTCACAGAGAGAGTACTAGCGGGGTGAATTGTTCACAGAGAGGGTACTAGCGGGGTGAATTGTTCACAGAGAGGGTACTAGCGGGGTGAATTGTTCACAGAGAGGGTACTAGCGGGGTGAATTGTTCACAGAGAGGGTACTAGCGGGGTGAATTTCGAAAATAGGAAAAACTGAGAGGACCCATCCGCGGGTCGAAAATGAACGTTTGGCGCCCGAGATGAACCCCGGAACGTTTGGCGCCCGAGATGAAACCCGGAACGTTTGGCGCCCGAGATGAACCCCGGAACGTTTGGCGCCCGAAATGAACCCCGGAACGTTTGGCGCCCGAGATGAACCCCGGAACGTTTGGCGCCCGAGATGAACCCCGGAACGTTTGGCGCCCGAAATGAACCCCGGAACGGTTGGCGCCCGAGATGAACCCCGGAACGTTTGACGCCCGAGATGAACCCCAGAACGTTTGGCGCCCGAGATGAACCCCGGAACGTTTGGCGCCCGAGATGAACCCCGGAACGTTTGGCGACCGAAAGGCAAAGCGTCTAGGCGGATTAGCATAACAAACATGTTTTCGTACATACTTGGGCTGGATCATAACGAGATTATCCCAATACACGCACATTAACACCCAAAGCAACTTCAAAAATGATCTATTTGGAACATAGCTACTGGAGACTCTCTGTTTACGATATCACCTTCGCCCACTGGACCATCAGCTGTGGTCAAGCCTGCAGGGTATCGGCGAAACGGCCAATGGCAAGGGAGATTTATTAGGTATACATCACACTTCAAAGACTGTCGCTAACGGAAACGTTTGTCTCCTCAATAATGAGTCTTTTGTCTTGGTTCCAGAGCAACTTGATCCTCGTGGACGACGGAAGCGGACGGGGTGCTGGGTTCGCCGCGGCCGTCGAAGTGCGCGTGGCTGCACAGCACAATGCTCGGAGTGCAGGGGACGCTGGCAACGCCGTCAGCAACCACCTGGGCTAGACCGACAGCCGACAACCACCTGGGCTAGACTGACAGCCGACAACCACCTGGGCTAAACGACAGCCGACAACCACCTGGGCTAGACCGACAGCCGACAACCACCTGGGCTAGACCGACAGCCGACAACCACTTGGGCTAGACCGACAGCCGACAACCACCTGGGCTAGACCGACAGCCGACAACCACTTGGGCTAGACCGACAGCCGACAACCACATGGGCTAGACCGACAACCGACAACCACTTTGGCAACACCGACAGCCGACAACCACCTGGGCTAGACCGATAGCCGACAACCACTTTGGCAACACCGACAGCCGACAACCACCTGGGCTAGACCGACAGCCGACAACCACCGTTACTATCGATAGTTCAGTGTACTATCGACGATGACTATCGATAATATTGCATCCCCACATCAACTATCGCGATGTATCGATAGTTCGATGTGTCGCTACAACCTATTTGATACATGCCAGTGTCGTTTATTTCTATTTGAAATATGAAACTGCTAATTAATTTTTTTATCTCATTTTCATTTTTATTGATATCTTAAAACGTGACCGTTATTCGTATATGAAATACTCGTTCATATAATATAGAAGTACATGTTAGTCAAACGTGTTGCAAGTTAATGTCGGTGCACCAACTACTAGTGCTTATTAAATTTACACGTATGCATGACTAATATGTGCAACACTAGTGTACGAACATAGCTGAGAAGAAATGGATTAAACAGTTTTGCAAATAAAATTGCGCATGTGTGCGTGAACAAAATTGATGCATATTTATTAAACCAACCGTCTAACAGCAATAATCACGAAACGCACGCACGCACGCACGCACGCACGCACGCACGCACGCACGCACGCACGCACGCACGCACGCACGCACGCACGCACGCACGCACACAATATCAGCGGGCGTACAGGTCCCGCGTGAGTGATAACTAGGCGATTACGCGGGAACAATAGACGAGTTCGTCGCTTCCGCGCAAGAGAAGCCAGACCAATAATTGGGTGTTTATGCGATGGTCTCTGTGGATGGTACACAACGATCACACAAGCTTCATTTCCACACGTCGCCATTCACAAAGAATGGTGAAAACTATTACTAAACACCCTATTATCGCTATCGTGCGCATTTGACGCACACGTCTATAGTTCTCGCACAATTGCCCAGTTATCGTGCCATATACGCCCGCTGTGGCCGTCGATATTTACACCCAATTTGTGGTCGATGCGTCTCGTGTCGTAATGAGGTGTGCTGATTAACAGAGAAATGTATGCCAGCCGTGGTTGATGTGTAGTATCCTCGATGTACTGAGTGGACGTGATGCGTGTGTCCGATATTTCGTGTTGGAGCTTCTCCTCGGTTGAAATCGACACTTATGCGTGTTCGTCGATTAAAGCAGTAGCTTTCATTACATGTATCGTTTTCACACGGGCCGAATGACGTGTCCCCTTCCCGGATGCCGTTCAGGAAGGTGATATGTTTTCTTCTGGCTTCTGTTCTGATTGGTGTCGAGTTACTGCCAGTGTGATTTCTAATATCAAAACACACAAAGCCTGGTAAAAGATCGAAAATCCTGTGCGTCTTTTGTTTCATAACGCTTCTTAAATTTCTTATATTTTCGCGCTAAGTTGAACCATTCAATGATCCCTTGTTTGTGTACTCCGGTACACGATATCACCTTTTTAATGTCGTCAGCCAGCCAGCATCCATGTTTCTACGTCTCACTTCACTCGTTACAAGAGGTCACACCATGCGCTACCTCGTCCCTAACTGCAGGACTAACGTATATATGCATTCCTTCTTCCCATTTGGTATCCGACGGTGGAACCAGTTGCCTGAGTGCACAGTCACATTCCCGACTCTAGACACCATCTATGGAGTGTTGGTCACTATGGGTGTGTAGGCACTTAACACGAATTTTTATTCCGATTTAGCCAGCACCACATTTTGACACTGATTTTGCCTCGAGTTTTTGACACGGATTTTGTCTCGATTTTAAGTGTGGTGCACACTCTCATGTTGTATATAGTCACCAGAGTGCGAAAATGCTCCAGAGCGGAATTATGCACTGATATGGTAGAAGAAAAAAGAGCGTTAAATGGTATTAAAACTGTCATGACCAGCGAACACAACATGCGCAACTTTGCACTGACGATAGGCCTGTGTCAACAATGTGAGGTCAATGAGAGAGTTTGTTGTTCCTCTTGAACGGTATGAAATAACTTAAATCTTGCATTGACTACACTGTTGAGAAACAGCGCGAAACCGTTGATGGGCTTTCGTTTGTGTTATGGTGAAGGAAGGTAATTGAACACTGCGTTGTCTAAGTATCTTTTTGCGATCTTTACATCAGTTTCTGCTTCCGCGATGGTTAAAGACAAGTAAGGGTTACAGGTAGTATGCTTGATGTCCTATTTTCTCTGGGACTGTGATAGCACAATGTGGATCTTAAGCGCAACATACATGTCATCCGGTTCGGTGAGAAATATTCAGATTTGAGGTAGACACAATTAGAATCGGTACGCTTGTGGTATTGCATGCTTGCGAACAATACTAAGTATTCGTTGGTAGCACAGACTGACAAATAAAGACGTACTCGCTAGATCAGGCCTCTCAGACTACCAAAATCAGTCTGCAATGGCGAGTTGAATGGAGGAAAACATCAGTGAGCAGACACCTCGACTTCATAGCAAACATGTTTTGAAACGTGAACTGAAATCTTTCGATATCCAAACTTAAACATGGACTGTTGCTGCCGTGGACAGGCCGCGACATATGCGCTAAGAAACACGTTAACATTGCTAAAGAACGGCGCCACATCCCGGACCAGTAGAAGACGTTGTCTCCCGAGTCATGCTCATAGACACTACCATAGTGTTGATTTGAGCGCATTTGTCTATTTCGTGGCATATCGATAAGCTGAGGTCAAGCGAGAACCTGTTTTATGAATTCCATTGTCGACATATCAACAAAGGTTTGGCCATAGGCAATCTGTGTCGTGGGGGAGTGGTAGTGTGTTCGACGTGCGTGCACCTTGAGGAAGATCAAACACACTGATTCATCTTCTTGTTTCCCACATAATGAAGACAAAAAAACAATTAAATAAAGAAACACAACATAACTAATCCATTGCTTATATGTGGTTATCGTAAATGGTCACGTACGTTCTGATGGGTTTTGGGTCTCGTTGAAAAACCTGTACCTTTTTATCAGAATGATACAATTTGGTTAATGTTGGAGTGTAATGTTTAAATGTAAGAGTATTTAACGTCAACACTTCTACACATGAACGGAAAAGTAAAAGAAAGAACACAATGGAAATTTTATTTTTAAGGGCCTGTTTAAATAAGTTGTTGTAATGTTAAAAAGTCACTAAGATGTGCTACTGATATTTGCAATGCAATCAGATAAAACTAGTTTCGATCGTGCAATATCAAATCGAGGTCCAGAATAACTATGGTATTTTGTCATTAGAGAACTCAACGTAAAAATCATTTTACATATAAAACATGCTTTGGAATACAATCTGCTGGCACGTGGACAGTGGGAAGCGGGGAATTGTTTGTGTAGCCAGCAAAGGTATGCACTGTCGGCACGATTATACACAGTTCTGGTAGGCGGGATGGACATCATGCACTATCGACACGATTATACACAGTTGTGGTAGGCGGTATGGACATCATGCACTATCGGCACGATTATACACAGTTCTGGTAGGCGGTATGGACATCATGCACCATCGACACGATTATACTCAGTTCTGGTAGGCGGTATGGACATCATGCACCATCGACACGATTATACTCAGTTCTGGTAGGCGGTATGGACATCATGCACTATCGACACGATTATACACAGTTCTGGTAGGCGGTATGGACATCATGCACCATCGACACGATTATACACAGTTCTGGTAGGCGGTATGGACATCATGCACTATCGACACGATTATACACAGTTCTGGTAGGCGGTATGGACATCATGCACCATCGACACGATTATACACAGTTCTGGTAGGCGGTATGGACATCATGCACTATCGACACGATTATACACAGTTCTGGTAGGCGGTATGGACATCATGCACCATCGACACGATTATACTCAGTTCTGGTAGGCGGTATGGACATCATGCACTATCGACACGATTATACACAGTTCTGGTAGGCGGTATGGACATCATGCACCATCGACACGATTATACACAGTTCTGGTAGGCGGTATGGACATCATGCACCATCGACAGGATTATACTCAGTTCTGGTAGGCGGTATGGACATCATGCACTATCGACACGATTATATACAGTTCTGGTAGGCGGTATGGACATAATGCACTATCGACACGATTATACACAGTTCTGGTAGGCGGTATGGACATCATGCACCATCGACACGATTATACACAGTTCTGGTAGGCGGTATGGACATAATGCACTATCGACACGATTATACACAGTTCTGGTAGGCGGTTTGGACATCGTGCACCATCGACACGATTATACACAGTTCTGGTAGGCGGTTTGGACATCATGCACCATCGACAGGATTATACTCAGTTCTGGTAGGCGGTATGGACATCATGCACTATCGACACGATTATACACAGTTCTGGTAGGCGGTATGGACATAATGCACTATCGACACGATTATACACAGTTCTGGTAGGCGGTATGGACATTATGCACTATCGACAGGATTATACTCAGTTCTGGTAGGCGGTATGGACATCGTGCATTATCGACACGATTATACACAGTTCTGGTAGGCGGTATGGACTTCATGCACTATCGACACGATTATACACAGTTCTGGTAGGCAGTATGGACATCATGAACTATCGACACGATTATACACAGTTGTGGTAGGCGGTATGGACATCGTGCACTATCGGCACGATTATACACAGTTCTTGTAGGCTTTATGGACAACATGCATTATCGACACGATTATACACAGTTCTGGTAGGCGGTATGGACATCATGAACTATCGACACGATTATACACAGTTGTGGTAGGCGGAATGGACATCATGCACTATCGGCACGATTATACACAGTTCTGGTAGGCGGTATGGACATCATGCACTATCGGCACGATTATACACAGTTCTGGTAGGCTTTATGGACAACATGCATTATCGACACGATTATACACAGTTCTGGTAGGCGGTATGGACATCATGAACTATCGACACGATTATACACAGTTCTGGTAGGCGGTATGGACATCATGCACTATCGGCACGATTATACACAATTCTGGTAGGCGGTATGGACATCATGCACTATCGGCACGATTATACACAGTTCTGGTAGGCAGTATGGACATCATGCACTATCGACACGATTATGCACAGTTCTGGTAGGCGGTATGGACATCATGCACCATCGACAGGATTATACACAGTTCTGGTAGGCGGTATGGACATCATGCATTATCGACACGATTATACACAGTTCTGATAGGCGGTATGGACATCATGCATTATCGACACGATTATACACAGTTCTGGTAGGCGGTATGGACATCATGCACTATCGACACGATTATACACAGTTCTGGTAGGCAGTATGGACATCATGCACTATCGACACGATTATACTCAGTTCTGGTAGGCGGTATGGGCATCATACATTATCGACACGATTATACACAGTTCTGGTAGGCGGTATGGACATCATGCACTATCGACACGATTATACACAGTTCTGGTAGGCAGTATGGACATCATGCATTATCGACACGATTATACACAGTTCTGGTAGGCGGTATGGACATCATGCACTATCGACACGATTATACACAGTTCTGGTAGGCAGTATGGACATCATGAACTATCGACACGATTATACTCAGTTCTGGTAGGCGGTATGGACATCATGCACTATCGGCACGATTATACACAGTTCTGGTAGGCTTTATGGACAACATGCATTATCGACACGATTATACACAGTTCTGGTAGGCGGTATGGACATCATGAACTATCGACACGATTATACACAGTTGTGGTAGGCGGAATGGACATCATGCACTATCGGCACGATTATACACAGTTCTGGTAGGCGGTATGGACATCATGCACTATCGGCACGATTATACACAGTTCTGGTAGGCTTTATGGACAACATGCATTATCGACACGATTATACACAGTTCTGGTAGGCGGTATGGACATCATGAACTATCGACACGATTATACACAGTTCTGGTAGGCGGTATGGACATCATGCACTATCGGCACGATTATACACAGTTCTGGTAGGCGGTATGGACATCA
Source organism: Lamellibrachia columna (assembly GCA_963662155.1). Taxonomy (NCBI): domain Eukaryota; kingdom Metazoa; phylum Annelida; class Polychaeta; order Sabellida; family Siboglinidae; genus Lamellibrachia; species Lamellibrachia columna. The sequence continues at coordinate 10,840,556 of OY759270.1, forward strand.
TGAACTATCGACACGATTATACACAGTTCTGGTAGGCGGTATGGACATCATGCACTATCGGCACGATTATACACAGTTCTGGTAGGCGGTATGGAAATCATGCATTATCGGCACGATTATATACAGTTCTGGTAGGCGGTATGGACATCATGAACTATCGGCACGATTATACACAGTTCTGGTAGGCGGTATGGACATCATGAACTATCGGCACGATTATACACAGTTCTGGTAGGCTTTATGGACAACATGCATTATCGACACGATTATACACAGTTCTGGTAGGCGGTATGGACATCATGAACTATCGACACCATTATACACAGTTCTGGTAGGCGGTATGGACATCATGCACTATCGGCACGATTATACACAGTTCTGGTAGGCGGTATGGACATCATGAACTATCGACACGATTATACACAGTTCTGGTAGGCGGTATGGACATCATGCACTATCGGCACGATTATACACAGTTCTGGTAGGCGGTATGGACATCATGAAATATCGGCACGATTATACACAGTTCTGGTAGGCGGTATGGACATCATGCATTATCAGCACGATTATACACAGTTCTGGTAGGCCGTATGGACATCATGAAATATCGGCACGATTATACACAGTTCTGGTAGGCGGCATGGACATCATGCATTATCGGCACGATTATACACAGTTCTGGTAGGCGGTATGGACATCATGAACTATCGGCACGATTATACACAGTTCTGGTAGGCGGTATGGGCATCATACATTATCGGCAACTTTCACAAACCGCGCTGAGTTACTGCATATGCGTTTATGACTCCTGTTGTCCTGACAAAAACGACACGATTACGAAGCCGAACCGATACAGCAGTATTCAAACCACCGTCTACGTCAGACGGACCAAGTACGGTACGACATTAAAGTTCTAAGCGATTTGCTGTACTATTCTAAGAACAACTATAGATTGTATTAATGCCACATTGGATGACCTCCGAATGTTTAGAGATGATTTAAGGGACGCCGGGTTCCAATTTAGCGCACTTGGCTGACCTCCCTGTCGCTATGGAGAGCCAACTATGTCACCACTGCGTTGGTGGTAGTCGTGTGTGGTCTCGTATTGTTTCCGTTCTACGTCATTTCCGCCCTCTGTCTGTGTCACTGACAGAGAATCAGCGTGCAGGTGGTCGCTGCTCCGGTCACAAAACGTACCTAATCACTAAGTGTCCATCTAATATCAATAAAAGGTAACCAGATCCCATAAAAACGAGGCGAGAATGTTCACAGTGGTCACGCATGATTGCCGCGGCGTTGGCGACAGGCTAATCGGAGAAATAAAGACATCACCGTTCGTAATTGAATCAAACAAACAGTCTGCAGTTTCGGTGTGGTTTTCGTGGCTTTAGAAGCCATATGTTTGTAGATATTTTGTTGTACATGTTTTTCCTTCATCGTAATTCCCTTTATATATGTGTGAGACCGAATAGTTTAGTATACTGGTGCACTGCTTTGATTGTTGTCGTGTTCCGCTGTTTCCTATCGGCAGGTGCTTCACTCAACATTTCATTCTCCTCGCGTTTCTCACACACATCTTAACGCAGTCTTCTTAACTTAATTGTGGTCTAGTCCTTTTCTTTCGGCCTCGCTGTTTCACCGCCTCTTGTCTCTTCAGTAGTCGTTCCGCCTCCATCCGCGCCAAATGATCTGCCTGTCCGGCTTCCATTCTTCTCGGTGAGCTGAACGATTGGCAGATGTTTGCAGTTGGGTATTTGTTCTGTACTTCTGCACTTGATTGCAGGTTGACTGAATGAAAAAACTCGATCGCCAGGTTCGTTTGTTGTTTTTGTAATAAAGATAGCATGTGACGTAATGAGAGTATTCTATGGTGATCTCGAACACGAACATGTGCGTGCAGTGCAGTCGTTGATGAGGTCGCGCATTATATCACAGGGCAATTACTACGATTTACACCGACGTGACAAACAAGTCACCACTGCCATTCTGAACACAGTCTATCCCACTATAATTACAGTTCCAGTCTTTTTCATGTGTCTAGTCTATTCGGTTACATTTAGAAACTGCTACTTCTACTGTTGCTGCTGCTGTTGTTGTTGCTGCTGCTGCTGCTGCTGCTGCTGCTGCTGCTGCTGCTGCTGCTGCTGCTGCTGCTACTACTACTACAACTGCTACTGCTATTATTATTAATACTACTACAACAAGAACAAGAACAACAAGAACGACAACAGCAACGACAACAACAAAAACTACTGCTACTGCTGCTTCTGCTACTACTACAAATATTACTACTACTACTACTACTACTACTACTACTACTACTACTACTACTACGACTACTACTACTACTACTACTACTACTACTACTACTACTACTACTACTACTGCTGCTGCTGCTACTACTACTACTACTACTACTACTACTACTACTACTACTACTACTACTATGACAATAATAATAATAATACTGCTAAAACTACTACTACTACTACTACTACCACTATCATTACCACTACCATTACCATTACAACTACTATTATTAATAATAAAGGTGCATTTTAGTAAAATGTTAAACTAATAATATAAAAATGCTCGAATAAAACATGATGATGTGTTCTATGGGAAAATATTCCAAACAACATTATTATGCTAACAAGGTATTTGTCACGCTGAAATTTTCTGAAAACTCGGATATTTACGCAGTGTGTGTGTGTGTGTGTGTGTGTGTGTGTGTGTGTGTGTGTGTGTGTGTGTGTGTGTGTGTGTGTGTGTGTGTGTGTGTGTGTGTGTGTGTGCGTTAAAAATACAAAAACCAACGTGTCTGACACTATACTTCTCAATTGCACTTTATTTCGGCAGATTTTCCCACAGAGATTACTGGTCGTGAAGAAATCACAGTTTGCCAAGTACCTATATTGCTTAATTTTTTGAATAGCTAATTCCTGGCTAGACAACATACAAGACTGGACACATCGAGACCTACCGACCCTGCTACGCACAGCAGAGGACAGACAACGCTGGCGAGGACTGTGTGTGAATGGCACAAATACAAATCTGAGAATCGTAGTTTAGACGTAAAATCGCCATGTAGCATTGCTGAACAAATCATAAGTGCATGCTGAACATATTTGGTGGTTATTGACAAAAGAAATATTTCTGGGTATCAACAAGATGTTCACACTGAGAGAAACCACTGGTAACCACGTGACGCAGCACAAGCATCGTTTTGTTTGCAGTTAATTCCGCATTTTTTTTTAAATGTCAACTCCAAAATACACGTCTTCTTAGCTAAGTTTATTTCTGAGCAGCGTATTAATAAAACGAATGCATACACTCGTGGTTCATTCAGACTGTTGGTCAGTGCTCAGTCGATAATTATGATGTATGAAACTGGCTTTTTGTCCGTCACGTTTGATGCCTGCCAGCGAGCCATGATCAAAAGAAAAAAAGATCAGCAGTAATGAACGACTCTACATGTGTGCTCGAGTAGACGGTGTGGTGTTGTAAATGATGCAAGGCGATCGTTTATATTAATGTCTTTACCAAAGGTTTCATTTATCCGCAATTGTTGCAGACATCTTAGTGGATTGACGTAATATTTGCACAGCTGTCCCTATAAATAAAAATAGATATCCATCCCTTCCCTTCATGAATCTGTAAATAAATGCATGACCTATGTTCCTCTGATTTCGATCAGTATATTTTGCAATGCCACGCACGCAAGCCGTACATTTCAAGCAATTTTTTATGGATTGGACATTTGTTTCAGACCGGAACCTGGAAAGTTTTCACTGTGACATTTGCCAAACAACGTGACTAGTATGGCCATGATATTTGGAATGTGGATTCAAAGAATTTGCTTTGTAATCGAAGTCGACAGTATGTAGTATAATACCAATTTATTATAATAATGGAAGACATAACCAGGCTACAACTTAAAACATTTTTGTTCGTCATTATTCTGTAAAAGGCCTTACTAATACATCGATTTATATGTTAGCGCTTTACTGCCAACTCTTGCGATGCATTGGCGTTTTTCTTATGGGCATAGGCGACATTCCTCACAGGTTTGCGCGTTTTAAACAAAGTGCTTAGGCATTATGGGATATAGTTTACGTTTGGCAACTGTTGCGAACATCAGATCATCAGACCACGTTTGTAAAATGTTGCGAACATCAGACCATCAGTTCAAAACACGCCCGAAGAGCGACTATCTCGATTTGTGTTTTAGCTGTGGGGAGACAGCTGCGCCAAAGTTCCAATCAAGATCCAATCAATATAAATTATCCCAGTCTGTACGTCGAGCCCCTTTCTAACATTCTCGGCAAACCAGCGGACGTATATTAACATTATACTCACACGGGTTCGGTTGCTGTCTTACACAGTTATGTTACCAATCTTGCATGTGTGCATCAGTCAGGGTTTGGACATATGCATGCATTAGACATGCAACGAAGGTCAAGGAAATAAGGTTACCTTTTACACACTATGTCAAAATGCACAGGAGATCGCTACATGTATATCATATTGAAAGTACTATGTTCAGTAATCCAATTGTGTTATCTTTAACACATTTTAATAAACGTATTTGGGAATGTGGGTAGTTTCTCATTGACACCCTGGTCAACTATTGCACGATGTCATCAAACTCTTCGCACATGCATTTGTATAATGATAATATTATATGTGTCCCAAGGAGAGCTTCCTGCAATTTGTTGTTTCCGCTGTATCCCCTTCTCATTGTCGTAAGTAATTAAAGCAGGCCACGGAATGGACGCTTCTAAGTGGAACAGTGCGTACGGCATATGAAACGATTGCCATTTCATGAATAATTGAATAACTATAACGGCTCTGTTTGTTCGTTTTGCGCAGTTGTTGTCGCGAAGCAATTTACCGAGGTCAATGCAAAGAAGAGAAATGGAGTAGGTGAAGTCGAACCTCCGAATGGCGAGCTAGTTGTTTCCCACAATAACAATGGTTGCATGCTTGCCCTAACTGCCTGTAGTCGACAGGGGTCGATCTGTAAGTCAGCTTTGTTGGCCAACCGTTTATTGGACATCCCGAGGTGGATGTAACTCAACAGTTCAGGGTTGTATCGTTAACTTATTTTATCCCGTCCAGGGCATGTTTGCCTACATTATTCACCATTAGCTAGTTGTAGCTTAACCGTTCCAGTATTAAATAAATCATCATAATCATCGTCCAGTTCTACACACAACAAGGTTGTAGAGTCATTGGTTATACCGTATACTGATATATCTGATTGTCCGTTGTTAAACACACATCTGTCATGTGTCATCTTTTAAAAGTTTTATTCATGTGTTACTTGCACCACACTAGCTACTGTTGCATAACTGGCACAAAACGCTGATTGCTATGCAATGTTTTTAACTAAAGTATCTCTATTCGTTTAACTTTTCCTTTTTTACAATTTATTTAAAAATATTCTACCATACACATGCATCATGTTTTAACTAATTTATTATTATTTATTTTTCTAATTAATCTCATATTTTTACTAATTTAATATCATATATTTAACACGTTAATGTCATCATCACCTATGTATTTTAAACACCTCTGAATGGACTTTGTCCAGATATACAAGTGTACTTATTGTATTTTTAGGAAATCATATATATATATATATATATATATATATATATATATATATATATATATATATATATATATCAAATTGATGAACATTTTCACGAAAATAATTATACTGTATATAAGGTAAATATTCGGGGCCCTTCCCCAAACAATATTACAATAAGTAGTATATGGGTAGATAAACATATAATATAGATTTAACAATAATGTTTTATCTAATTTGTTGGTCACCTTTTTTATAATGCCAATATTTTTGGAAATTTTATTTGATACATATTTAATGTGGTCGCTCCAGTTCAATTTGTTATTGATAAGTAGACCCAACAACTTTATCTTGTTTACAGTGTCAATTTGTATGCCATGTTAAATGTTGTTATTCCTCTCTCTTATATTGTTCGTATTACTAAAGGGCATTTCGTGTGTTTTCTGCATATTCAAAGACCGTTTCAGAGTTCAGTTCGTTTTCCATTTTTATTTCAGAGTTCAGTTCATTTTCCATTTCATGAATATTGTTGCCTAGAATAAGAACGTCTGTGTCATCTGCAGACATGATGGTAAATGTTGTGTCAGATAAAGTAGTTAAATCATTTATGTAAATAAGGAAGAGTAAAAGCCCCAGAATTGAACCAACCCTGTGGGACACCACATGTTATATTTTAAGGGCTAATTCTGTTCAATTAAATGTTACTAGTTGTTCTCTGCTACTTAAATATTTATGAATCCATTGGAGTATGATTTTTTTCTGATTCCATAATTTGATAATTCTCTTAATAAGATATTATGTTTAACGGTGTCAAAGGCTTTGGCAAAATCCAAAAATAGCCCAATTACATGTTCTTTTTTTATCAATTACCTTACTAATTTTATCAGTTAGCACTGATATAGCCATAGTCGTGGAATATCCTTTCCTAAATCCAAATTGAGAATTATATAGGATGTTATGTTTCATTATTTAATGTATTAATCTATTGTATATTAATATTTCAAAAACCTTTGAAAATACAGGCAAGACATAAATTGGTATGTAGTTGTTAATTAATGATATGTCACCATTTAAAAAAAAACGGGAACTATATCAGCTATTTTTAGTTGATCAGGAACATATCCTTGATCAAATGATAAGCTAACAATGTAGCATAAAGGTTCAATTATATATCGGAGAAGGCCTGTTTGATAATAATAGGTTTATGCCATCCCATCCAGGACTAGAGTTTTTTAAATTCTGAATGATTCTCTTTATCTCATCTGGTGTGGCTGGTGACAGAAACATTGAATATCTATAGGCTCCTTGAAGGTAATCATCAGGATTAGCTGATACAAGTGGAATCTTATCAGCCAGCTCTGGACCTATACTTGTAAAATATTTGTAAAATTGAACAGCTATGAACTTTTTAGTTTTTGTTAATTTGCCATCAATTAGTAATTCATCATTAGATAAAATTACTTCCTTCCTTCCTATAATAGTCTTTAAAATTCTCAAGGTTTTTTGCAAATAACTCTTGTGCTTGTGAAGCTCGTGTTGGTAGTGACCTCTTTCTGCTGCGGTAATACGATAATTTAATTTATTTGTATATCTTTTATAATTGATTTCATTGTAAACAGTCAGTTTTCTCAAGTAATACATGTACAATTTGTGTTTAGTTCTAATGGAATTTCTCCTGTAGTAATCCATGGTTTATGTTATCTTGTCCTGATATTTTTTTAACTAAGGGAAATTAGTTATTATATGCAAGTAAAATTTCATTAAGGAATATAGAATAAATTTCTTGAGGATCTCTGCTTGCATAAACTTCATCCCAACATATTTGATCTGTCCTATCATTACATGTAGCAATAGTCTGCGCTTTATATATTCAAGTCTCTATTGTCATATATACCTTAGTAATATTAGTAGCTTTAGTAACTAAAAAAAATAATATATATATATATATATATATATATATATATATATATATATATATATATATATATATATATATATATATATATATATATATATATATATATATATATGGCAATATATATATATATATATATATATATATATATATCGTTACAATTTCCATAATCATGTTCGTCTCCTGCACATGTTAAAGCGGTATTAGATAACTGGCTCATAGGACTGATATGCAGCACATACATACACATTAGTGTATGTATGTGCTGTTAAGCCGGGGTGGGTGTGTGAGGATAAGCTCTCACTACTTATAAAATGCCCCAACGGCGTGCGCCTCGTAAAGCCTCTGACAGTCCAGTCCAGCTCCTGGCCTTCTTGCGGCAGAACTGTTTTTACTGACAGGAGAAGGGGCAAAGACGGATATCTGGCGCCTTAAAACCAGAAGCTTCGAGCAGATGGGGCTCGTTAACCTTGACTGGTCGCCCGTCTAGGAGAAGATAAACTCTTACTTCAAACCTCCGCTGCCTTGCGGCTATACCCTCTCATGGGGAAGGCTAGGGGAGTAAACCATACACAAATCCGGAGTGGAGCCCCGAAGACGGTCTGGTGATCACGTTGTCACTTTTCCGGCAGCTCCTGCAGCCAAGCTGGCGCCAAACGTCATGCTTCGCATTCCTTTGGATCCCACCGGTAAGGCCGAGAGCGGGATCCTGATGACTGGGCAACCCAGGATCTCGTAACTCTTGCCCAGGCTTGCGCCCTGGAGAGGCTACTCCAGCCTCACTTCACTGTGTGACAACGGGGCCCATCAGCATCGTCTCTTGAGACTACGCTCTGCCTACCACATACACATTAGTAGCTTAATTAAACAAACACAAGTATTATAGCCTGAACTGGTGACTACCATAAAGGTTTGTTTAATGCAAACTATGGGTTTTTGACTGGGAAACGCTGCTGCCTTTACTGAATCCTTTACTTAATTTTGTGTCATCAATCAGAAATAATGTATTTGAACATTTAAGATATTTTATGGAAGTATTTAAGTACAAAATATGTTCATTCTGTTAACTACAAATACTTGATAAAACTATATTTAAAATCATAAATAATTATCACAGCATCATATTAAAAAAGTACTCGGATGTACTCGTAAAATGTGAGTACATTGAGCGCGAGTTAGCGTGCGAGTTCGAGTACATGACCCCTAATGTCCATGAGTACGAGTACGAGTACTTAAAAAATGTACTCGAGTACACGAGTACCGAGTACATCGGCCCCAGGTCTGGTGTATCTGCTGTTCATATGATCTGTAAATTCTTGTTCACATAGCTTCCTAAGTTATTCCGTCAGATCATCCACGTATCCATCCCATTGTGTTTTTGCGTGCGTGTGTGCGTGTGCACGTTTGTGCGCACGTGCGTGCATGGGTGCATGCGTGCATGCGTGTTTGGGTTGTTGCGTGATGACTAACGGTCGGAAAGATCTCACTGACCTTCGTGACTGATATTTTTTTCAGATGCAACATCAGACGACGAACGTATTTATCATCGCCATAACGGAATAAAACACGGCGCTGTTTTCACCGAAAATCATTAGGTCGATGTATCATAAAATTACTGGTTTCCGGCAACTCCACGCATGTGGATGTTTCCTTTAACAGGGAACAATGTCGTAGTCTGTAACTTGCCACTCGATTCGTGTCGAACATATTGACGCCATGGACTCGAATTGAGTTAGATCATCTTAAAATCATGACGCCCACAAAGTTAAGACGACCTGAGGTACACATTTTCCATGGACCTTGGTCGTTTTACCGTTCAACACTATATTTATTACTACGGATTTGACAATGGCCTTTTCGGTGTTCCACCATATATTTTCACAGAACCACATGTTCCCTGCATATAATATTATTGTGTATTTTCATGGCCATGCTGCATGTTCACACGCTCGGGCTTGGGGTCTACGTAATGCCCAGTCTGTACGGTAACCCGGACATGTTAATCAAGGGCACAAGCACGCAAACATCACTTTATGATGAGTGCCTGACGCCAAAAAAGATTGGACACAATCGCTACAAGAAGAGTAAGCACTATTGTAAATATTTCTTGAGAGGTAATTACCATAGCAAATGTAACATTAAAAAACGGGAAGGTCAATCCGTTCATGGAAAGTACCTCAGATGTGTTTAGGCGTCACCAGCGTATTTGTTATATTGTACCGCACATTTATGTAAATACTTCGGCTCATTTTGTATTATTTCATAGTTTCAATTTTAGTAATGTACAACACAAGGAACATTTGTTAACTTTTATCATTTTATGTTGTATTATTATGTTTAGAGAGCACGATCAGTGCTTCTCGGTGAGTTTGATTAACAAGGCGAGATAATGTACATAGGGCTAACATTGATGCAAATTTACTTGCTAAATAAAACTGCGATGTTTTGTAAAAAACTACACGAACGGTGTAAATATAGTCGGTGCACACCATTGCCATTTGGATTAGGTCGGAACATTTTCATTGTACTTGCCATGCCTTGGCAGTGTACGTAGGCCCTACAAGGTAGTAGAAGCAGGTGGTGTTCTCTTCATCCTTACATTATGTCCAAACGTATATTTAGAGTAATACCTTATTTGGCTTGTCTTCTGCGATTCAAATAAAGACGAAGGCACACAACCACCACCTACGACCTACGACCTACGCATTGACGTGTTACTAGAATGTGTGTGTTTATGGTAAATAGTTATGCTTCGGCTGTTTGCATGAGACGGGAATGAAATCGTGACGTCTAATATGCAACATTTAGCAACACTTAGCGACACACACATTAACGCCGATGTAATTGTGAGTGTAGTTTCACCGCTAATTGTAGCATGGTCATTGGCCATCAGCTGTTAGGTCGAACCTAGCGATCGCAATAAAATTAACGTGCTATCGCAACCGGTCAGAATGCTATCATAAAGAAACAGTCAAATCGCCCATAAACTATTACATCCTCGAATCTGGCGGGTAACAATGGCCGCAATATTTCAAGTCAGATGCAACGAGCGCCGGTATTGGCAAGCTGGGCCTCTGTGAATGGCCGCAGTGAACGCTGATGACGCGTTAGCACGAAATCGTTGGTACACTCGTAGAGAGCGTGCGTGGGCTGAAACCGTCGGACGGCGCAGCTGCCGCAACTCCGTGCTCGCCGTCGCCTGTAGACGCCATCGAGAGACGTCGTCGCGTGGGGGTCTTCGGCTTATGAGTACCCCTGCCACCAGGCCGAGCCGATGTCACTTCGATGTTGGATGACTACAAACACACGCCGTGTAACGTCAATACGCGACATGCAAGGTTACCTGCTTTATCTGGCGCTCGCTGCTTGCATATCGTCAGGTAAGGGGCGATTTCTTTACGTCGAAACAATCAACGATTACTCTCTTTGACGAACTGTTTTCGCGTTTGCAAGTATAGCACTTGTTCGTACGGAATAGATAATTGAAATCACCGTAGTTGCGCGTCTACTATGCCTACATTTCTATTAATTACAAAACGCATTGTACATTCATATATATATATATATATATATATATATATATATATATATATATATATATATATATATATATATATATATATATATATATATATATATATATATATATATATATAACTAAACGAAAAACGTGAAGCATGTGTTATTTCTACCTTTATAATAAAGCGTTCTCATGTTGTACGACATGTTGAGAGCATATAGATTTTGAAATATAGCTTTCTCATCAATTTGAACTATGTTAAGCATATAGCCAGATCATAATAAAGTAATAAAACAAATAAAGGAAAACGGAAAATTCAACGAACTTGCCATACAACAAAAATACGCGTTCATGCTGCAATGACTTGATGAAACAGTAGCTTATTTGCTCAGCGTTCTATCAAATACTAACATTGAACTATGAGAGTATCTGATCGTTTTAAATGAACAGTTTGTACCGCAACTCCAGCTAAGATGCATATAGCATGGGACGAACACAGTAGGTAACAACTACTCTCAATAGTGAAACAAACGAAATCAAATTGGTTTGCTGACGTGATATGGTATAACGACCATCAGGTCAACATACAAAACTAGCCGAAACTCGAAAAGCTTGAAAATCATCAAACAAGGAGGGGCATGGCTTAGGCGCATCAATGAGTCGATGTGCACTTGTTATTTGTATTCGGGGCGCAGTGGCTTTGCGGTTAGAACGTGGGACTCGCAGTCGAGAATCCCCGGTTTCGAATCATCTTGCTGTCGTTTCGAAGCTTGTGTAATTTTGTTCACGTTACCTCAATTCACACAACAGTATAAATCATTGACCGGATGCAGTGATGGGCATGCGGACGAATATTCCTCGCACAGCAATCGCAGCGTGGCTGAATGCTTCTCAGAGAAGTCGAGTTTGTGTGTGTGAATGAACATATCTGCCATGGGTGATACGTGATGCCCTTTCGAGCGGTTCTAAGCGGTACCGCGCTATGAGAACATACATTTACCCTTTTAGCTTTATTGCAAATTCGCAATCGTGACTTTCGTCGGCGTTATTTAATCAGCCTGACATGCATAAAGAAGAACTGTCAACGTTACTATTGAATGTATCATAAAAAATATTTGCCTAGGCGCAGAACACATAATGTGGCACATGCACGCAGCCGATGCACATTTACACGTGCATGATTCAATGCGATAATGTGAATAAAACTCGCAGTAATCACCAATTAAGACTTTACGATAGGACTGGCTCTCTTGACATTTCCGTGTGTTGCTGTAACAACGATACTTGTGATGTTTATTTACGCCGTCTTTAACCATTTTATGAGATCAACGTGACGCATCCGTCATTAGGCTGTATGAATAGTCCGTATATCCAAACTCACTTTCCATTATGAGAAACAAGTTGCTATTTTATAGAGATAACGCGGTGAATGAAGATGTTAATGACATTGGTGTAGGAACGTAAGATCATGTTACTCTTGCACCGGGCACTGAATGGGTGCGCACCGAAGCACGTTGCCTATTGTATTGTATCTATGTACGGCGCCACGAGCAAAGACTGTTGGAATGGCGCTTTATACATTTTACAATTTGATTTGATTTGAATTAGATTTCCGGTCAGGTAAAGTAATATGTCTATGGCTGGAATAAATTAATCTAGACGTTTTGTTACCTTGAACAATGCACGTTGTGTAGCAGATGCAACACATTAGGTAATAGTTCATATACTGTAATAGTCCTTACGGTCGTCATATTGCGTTCTATTACAGCTCTTTTGATAGGACAAAACGAATTGGAACTTGTAGATATCACGTCGGTCCATAGTTTGATCGGCATTGAACGTACGTGAACAGATATCAAGCTAATGATGATTGATCACTCAATTTACATTAATGCTAAGTGTGATTTAACATGAGGTAGGATAGTGTGACGCGGAAACCATTTGACATATGTCCACCAGACCGAAACGGAGACTACACCGGTCGGTAAAGATAACCAATGTTCCAGGAATATAATAAGTACATTTGTTTATTCCAAATGTTATGAAACTACTTTATATATATATGTGTGTGTGTGTGTGTGTGTGTGTGTGTGTGTGTGTGTGTTTGTGTGTGTGTGTGTGTGTGTGTTTGTGTGTGTGTGTGTGTGTGTGTGTGTGTGTTTGTGTGTGTGTGTGTGTGTGTGTGTGTGTGTGTGTGTGTGTGTGTGTGTGTTTGTGTGTTTGTGTGTGTATGTATGTGTGTATGTATATGTGTATGTATGTATGTATGTATGTATGTATGTATGTATGTGAAATAAAGCGTTTTTCATAGGATGGTTTATTGTTCTGTTAAATGTACGTGTCTTAAAATTTTTTGACGGTAAATATATCACAGCAATAAAAATAAAGTATGACATTGTTAATTCATATGTACATTTACATCGAAACATTCTGATAATTGACGCACGTCATACATATATGATTATACTAAGCATCCAACTTGCTCCATATCAGTTAACCAATTAAAATGTCGTTCATTACCTTTAAAGCGCGAGATTCGCCTTGCGTTTTGGGATCTGTGATGGTAACAATTTCAAATGACGTACACATATTGATAGGCATTCTTCTGCATTACGTCTTTGTGTATCTGGCTGCACTACAGGTAATTAGCAAATGTTATGCATGGGCAATTGCATTAAAAAATATAAAAATTATTAGAATCATGATAATTTCCATTGTTATGAAGAAATCCACGATCATGTCGATTGTACGATTCAACAATCGTTGCTTCCTTGCGTGGACTTGCTGCAATTATCGACAACACAACGGCGTTGTGGTCGCATATCGAGAGGTGTCATCAATCACTTGACGTCATTTACCAAGAACCATACAACAGTTCGCTCTTGCGCATCACCGGTGTCTACAAATGTCCACGAATGCGAATGGTTTTAAAAACGTCTTACCTGAACGTAGGCGTATGATTGAGCTGTATTGCACGGGCACAGATCAAAAGAGGTATCCACTCGCTGTTCGAACGTTTGTCATGATCGGTGACTGGTTTCCAATAATGGTAACAGTATTGTTTCATTTGCATGTTTACACACGCGGGCTCGGGTGAACAAACTGCCTAATGCACCGCCTACACACTCCACAATAACGTACACACAAGTGCACGTACGTACCCGCACGCCCACTATTAAACCTCGTCATCTAATCGTCAGTGACAGCGGTTCACGATAATTCGCTATTGATGTCTGTCCTGTATATCTTTTTTTTCGCGTGTAGACACTGCTATCCCGAATTAAGACGCTAGTCGTTTTGGACAGGCTAGACATCAAGTCGTCTCCACCGCGCTTTCTTTGTTGTGTAATTATTTCTCTCACTAGCTCTTTACTTCTGCAACAGTGACCTGCAAAAGTGGGTCGCCTCCGTCTTTTTGTCTCGTATATCTTTGGTGTTTCCATCAAACCTATATCACGATAAACACCCCTCCACCGTGTCATCAGTACTAATTATACATTCTCAATTCAATCGGGGTTCAAGCCCTCTTGCAGTCTTTTCTTAGTCTGGACAGTTGTCTTAGAAATACGTCGACCCTGCTCATTCAGCTGTACAAATTAATATCTGGTTATATACCTCGGATGAACTGTGCAAACGTCTACGCTTCGCAAAGTAATGGCTGTCAGGATGAATGCATTGAATTGTTGCCACACAAACTAGGGATGCAGAGCATTCCACATCCCTGTCACTTGTCCCCCAATCGTATTAGCTTCCATCAACCTGTCTTATCAACGTTTTGCCTTTACCCAATTTACACAGCTTGCCAGAGCGTTTTATTGGATGATCACTGGAGACAAATTGTTGCAAGGAGACATTCGATTGTCAAAAACAGGGCACAATTTACCGCAAAGATCAATACGACGAGGACAAGGATACGAAAGAGCACACCTTATAGGTAGAACATTCTCCATAATATGGCAATATGCTATTAGCAAAGCAACTGTAAAGGCTTTACAAATGGTCAAGCAATTGAGAGGTGAGCAACAGTTAGGATACTCATTTGGCACGTTGAACTGTATGATTACCTCAGGCGGTGCTTACGTGTGGTCACATGAAACGACGTGTTCCGCGTTCTAGTGCATGTTGGAAACGGAAAAGTAAGTTTGTGATTTATCCGACCGATGATGTGGTGTGACGGCGCGAAGGCAGACACATGATATAGACATGATTTGCATCGAGTTAGCTTGTCAACGCGGGTCAACAGAGGAGGATGCTCGAGAAATGAACAGCGGTGTCTGGTAAGATTAACTGCGCTTGTTTCACTCTGCGGCGTGATGTGCATATTTTATCTTATACAATATGCAGCAGTTCAGAAACCGTGAACATTGTGAGCATGGTAGTTCCAACAGTCTAGAATAATCTACAGCGTCTATCACTTATTATTCTCAAATAGCGTTCTTTGTTCCCCAGTTTGGTCTGAACCCACATTGAGCCTCTATTATCGCCCAGTTGATTGGTTCTTTCCATGATGATCTTTAGACGCTTTTTAGCAGTGTGCCTCTTCCGGTAGATCATTCTGTCCTATGTATGATTAAGTCCGGTTGGTATCTTTGGCAATGTTATGACCACTAACTGCTGAAAATATGTTGGTCTGTACGGTATTTCATAGACGTCCTCGATGAGTGATGTTTACTCTTTTACGCTGGTAATATGTAGTTAAATAATTTGTGGACAGATTTTAGGATTTGTTAACTTTATAGGTTTATGGAAATTTAAGTTGGAAAAATCATACAGATAAAATTGCCAACAAATGTTGTTAAATATTGGAATTTTAAACAAATGAAATTTTTTTTACCAACTCAAATCAATTAACATTGTACAATTCATTGATTCTTCGTTATAGTTAAAATCCAAAAGAGAGCACTCCGATTGAAAAATATAAACCAATACAACGCACACAGTGACCCAATTTTTTTCAAGATACTGAAAGTATTAATAGTACATAAACAACAAATGAATTTGCTTTAAAATGTATAATATATAACATACCACTTTTAGCAAACAATACTCCTGAGACAATACTAAGCAAAATACTAACACACGGTATACATGGATTCACAAGCTATGCTAAGATTGATCATTTACAGCATTACCAAGAACAATATTGAACTGCTTCGTATGCCACCACACACAATGATTGTACGCCACCCAATATCATATTTCTAAACAGAAGCACAGAGTGAAGATATTATTATCTATAACGTATTGTTGACTGATCTATTCTACAACAGTTGCTAATTTATTATCAACACTAAAATCGCATTATATATTCGTAACTAGCGCTGACAGAAGAAACAACAACTCCATTTGCAAAGCTGAACATTTTGAGGTTATAGTTTAAATATCAGGGTGGCTCCCATGCTAGTGACCACGCATAGTCTAAATAGGAGTCTCCCTGACCCACAAAAATGTATCTTTGTTTTCATGTAATGGAATCTACTGTAATGATGGGCCAAAGTAAATTATATTTTTGTATTGTATCGTAGGTATACAAACATATTTGGTCGACTGCCATCCGTGCCAGGGGATTCACCCATTTACGTTTATTTTATGGCATGATCGATTGCTTCAAGCATTATTGTAGGTCCTTCAAATTCATGGATATATTCACTATCTTTGTCAAATCATTTCCGCCCACAAATCGCCTATTTTTCTTTGTCGAAAATGATGTCTCCGCATTTGCTTTTTATACTCCCAACCCAGCCTTCTTTCCTTTGTTTGTAATTCTTTTCGCTTAACTGTGCAACTCCCTCCAGTCGCATATACTTGTGTGTTTTTATTTGAGCACATTATCCATGGAGAAGTAATTCGTTGTATTTTATGCGCCCTTTCTGAATCTGTTTGTCAAGTAGTTGATATTCATATGTGTCCCTTTTGACATTCCTTATTTACATAATCTCATGAATAGCACCAGTCACTGTGGGCTTGTGTTTCTTTTTTGTCTTCAGACGTAGGTTGTCATTAGCATGATTGATCCTTTCATTGAGGATGTTCCATTTGGTTTTCAAGTTGTGTGAACGTCAGGCTGTCTCAATGCTGCTGCTGTTTCGAAACTTAAGCAATTTCGTTCAGTTCACCCCTCTTTGTCGTGGCCTTTCGGAAGAGACTCTAGAAGCCATTGGTCCCTTGTATCTGGTGTCTGTGCCAGGGGAAGTAAAATATCCCACACTAAATTTATAACTTATAACTAATCTCACGAGCCACTGCAGAAGCGTCCATGACGCCGCTCAATCAATTCTGCCTCAATCAAAACTACCTCACAAGAGGATACGATTGAATGGATGCTGTCGTGTGCATTCGATCCAGAATCCAGTGATGTATTTGTCAAGTCAAGGTATTTATTGATCGCGATTTCTTACAGTGATGTACATAGTGTTCTACAATAGAGGTGCATGGGTCTTTATATGTGTTTTATGAAAATAACATGCAGTACTACAGTTGACGTTAGGTGTTGTGGTACCAAGTTCCATTGTGTGTGGCTGCAGTGGCGAACGATCCGTCGCCCCAAATGCACTTTGCTTGCGGCACGCGAAGCAAATTAAGCTCGCTAAAGCGCAACGTTGTTGGCTGAAGTCAAGTGAAACAATTAGCGATGTACTTCGGAATACACCCATTGAGTGAGTGCTCCGTGTACGAGGAGCAGGATCTCGACACGTATGCCTACTGGTAACGGCAGCTAATGCAGCTTTCTTTGTAGCGGTGTCACGCGGCAGAATTTCGCAGCACCAACCAGGAGTCGTTGTTCTTGTTTCCGTGGCAGTCAGTCGGGTAATGCATTACCCATGTCGAATCTACCATTAACGTACACACGCGTGCACAATTTGTCCTGTCGCTTCAGGATTTAGGTAGCGGCTGATACGTGAAATGTTGCATAGACGGTAGACAGCTGATTTACAAAGCGCAACTAATTGCTCATAATAATTCAGACAAAAGTCCGTAGATACACATAAAAGACATGTAGATAAACACACACACAAACACACAAACACACAAACACACACACTCACACTCACACACGCACGCACGCACGCACGCACGCACGCACGCACGCACGCACGCTCGCTCGCACGCTCGCTCGCACGCACGCACGCACGCACGCACGCACGCACACACACACACACACACACACAAACGCACGCACGCACGCACGCACGCACGCACGCACGCACACACACACACACACACACACACACACACACACACACACACACACATCCTTAGCATGGATCCTTTCAGTTCCTGGTTGGCGATGTGATTGCGCTAGGACACATTGATACACATTGATGACTTTGCATAGTATTCTTGTATATGTGCCATCAAGTTTTGCCTCCAGAGTTTGTGTCAGAGTCTCCATGATTCACACATATATCAGATTTAACAAGATTGCCATCAAAGGCAAAGGCCCAGGTGACAAGTGGACAAGGAAGCCATTGGCTTATCGAGTCCAACATTTTTCGTCTATGTGTAATCCGCCCTCCTGAGATATGTGTAAACCTTGTTTTTATACATATTCAAGCTGTTAGCAGTTACACTATCTGTAGATAAATTGTTCTATTCATTTATCTACAATGACCCTTTACTAAAGTTACCTCATGTTCTACTATTTTCTTGAGTAAGAAGAAAAAAATCTGACATTTTTCAGACCATTTAACTAATATGTCTAGATTGTTTTGTAAATGTTGTTTATCACCATCATTGTTAACCTTTCTAAACACTTTAGTGTCATCCGCAAATTTCAGTACGGTGCTTGTTATATTATCGTCCAAGTCATTGATATATATTAAGAATAATAAAGGTCCTAATACTGATCCTTGTGATACTCCACTCAAAACTGATTTCCGGTTTGAAACCTCCCTATCTACTACAACACGCTGTCTTCTGTCAGTCAGCCATTTTTCTATCCAGTCGATTATGCCATCCCCGATACCATGGGTTTTTAATTTAAATAGTAATCTTTGATGTGGCACTTTGTCGAAAGCTGTTTGAACATCTAAGCAGATACTATCTACTGGTGATCCATCGTCTATCCACTTAGTGATTTCTTCCAAAAACATTGTATAATGTAGAAGTCAAATTGGGGAGAATCCCCTAATGAACGCAATGGCCAAGATCTCTGACGTGAAACTCGCGATTGCAAGAATGCCTCATTCACAGCCATAAAGCCCGCGGATACAATTAATGTCCGCTGCGATAACAATTACGACATCGCTAAGCCACATATATGACCACTTCGATAAATAACACATAATACGACCGCAATGACCGTGACTGTGACCTTCATAATCACACTCGTGTCTATGCTTTGTGTCACGCCCTTCTCCTTTCGAAGCTTGGGCAATTTGGTTCACTCTACGTTGCCTCAGTTCAATCAGCTGTGTAAATGAGTACCTCGCTACAGACAGAGGTGGATATGTCAACAAATAGTCTTCGCGTAGTAAGTGCAGCGTATTTACGGCCTGGTTGACTGCTTCCTAGATATGTCGAGATGGCGTTGGAATTATGAAAATGGAAATTCTTTTTGTCTCTAGATTATCTTAGTCATCAATTTAAGAATGATTATGAATTTAATATTTAAGATTTTATTTGTTAATCGTGTTACAAAAACAGCCTGAAAAAAATTAACACTTCGCAATTTCAATTTGAGGTGGTTGCTGTAGTAACTATTTCTTATATGCACGCAGGTTCATGACAGCAGGAGCAGGCAGTGTTGCCCTCTTTAAGGGTGCAGAGAGAGAGAGGAAGAGAGAGAGAGAGAGGGAGAGAGAGAGAGAGAGGAAGAGAGAGCGAGAGAGAGAGAGAGGGGGGGGGGGTAGAGAGGAGAAAGAGAATGGCATAATGGCCTGAATCTAGTAATTTAACGAATGGCCTGAATCTAGTAATTTAACGACTCCATAGCGCAACTCTCATTTAGCTGGATAATCAGAAACATCTGGCTTATGCAGCTTTTACGACTTTGTTCGACTGTTTCGTGTCGCTTTTCGTTTAACTTCCAACGACTGCTGGCATATTTATAGTTCAGAGTTAAATAATGACAGAAGTATATAACGACGACAGACAGGATCGTCGATAATGGGCACCACTAATGTCGTGACAGGAAACGTTTTGTTCATGAACCTAAGACAACTAAAAACACATTTGCAGACCTGCCGTTTCGTAAGGATTACCTGAAGCGATACGGTTTTGGAGGATTTGGATAGAACAACTCGACCGTATCCCATTTTAGTTCGGATTTGTTCATAATGGAAAAATCGTGATAAAGTAAATATTTTATTTTGTTCGTCCCACAAGTAAAAAAAAAATTATTGATGAAACATTTTTTTCCGACTTGTGGCGTCACTGCGACTGTACGTTGCTTGGTTTACGTAATGCAGAAAACACGCGTAGCGTTGTGGATGATCTACAACTCAGGGTAGTACTGGGGAGAATTTTTAAAACTTAAAGTTTTCCGTCTCCTTTGAGGGATCATGGATGAAATCATCGCCTGAGATGCAAAGCTTCTAGGAGGAGTAGCATAACATAATATATACGTTCGCCAGCCGGATTATAATAAGATTACGTTACCTCGATATCACTGTACACACTATAACATTTCTAAATATTAAACGCATTTCCCAGGCCATACAATCCGACCTATTTCGATACCTTCCATGAAGCTGTCGCTAAGCGCGGTTTTAATTGACTGCGCGACCTCGTAAAATGTCAGACAAATGCGGCAATCTGCCTCCCGTCGGCATATCGTTTCCGAAAAATAATTAATTTTCCTGGTACGCCTTGAGGGGTCTAGCAACGAGATTTGCGGTTTTAGCTTTCGCAATACAGTCTGAGAAATCAAAGACGGATCGGTTTCCGATTCACGATGGATGGATGTTCCCGAAGGCAGAAGTCTCTTCACGCGAACACACCATTTAGGGACTTGACGCACTCAAGTGTTGCTAGCTCACTGACTACTGTTGGTAAGGTTGGTCGAAAGAAGATTGTATATATATATATATATATATATATATATATATATATATATATATATATATATATATATATATATATATATATATATATATATATATATATATATATATATATATATATATATATATATAAATATATATATATATATATATTCTTTCGACCAACCATTCAGACAACCAATAAAATCCCCACGTGAAGCAAAGAAGAGGACGACATAGAAATATCTATCGGCGAGACCTTGAAGCATATGGATTACACCTGGAATTAGCTTCTCTAGACCACCTATATATATATATATATATATATATATAGATAGATGCTTGCTATATCATAATGATAATCAACGTTATATATCAACAGACACTTTCACTTTGTTCCTACCATTGGTTCACTCGACTGTAGAGACGAGCATAACGCTCACTCTGACGGTATTTGTCTTGTACTATGTTGTCATTGTGTCCACGGATAGTATGAGCATTCATGTCGTTGTTGTCTACCAATATAATGTCTCCTTCTGAAAGAGTCAATATGGCAACGAATGCATTACTACTGTATGATACAACAAGTACAATGACTGACTACTGTTGGTAAGGTTGGTCGAAAGAAGATTGTATATATATATATATATATATATATATATATATATGTATATGTATATGTATATGTATATGTATATATATATATATATATATATATATATATATATATATGTAGTCAGTCATTGTACTTGCTGTATCATACATATATATATATATATATATATATATATATATATATATATATATATATATATATATATATATATATATATATATATATGTATATATATATATATATATATACATATATATATACACACATATATATATACACACACATATATATATATATGTGTATATATATATATATATATGTATATATATATATATATATATATATACATATATATATATATATATATATATATATATATATATATGTATGATACAGCAAGTACAATGACTGACTACTGTTGGTAAGGTTGGTCGAAAGAAGATTGTATATATATATATATATATATATATATATATATATATATATATGTATATATATATATATATATATGTATATGTGTATATATATATGTATATGTATATATATATATATATATATATATACATACATATATATATATATATATATATATATATATATATATATATATATATATATATATAGATATATATATATATATATTCTTTCGACCAACCTTACCAACAGTAGTCAGTCAGCTAGCAACACTTGATTGGGTCAAGTCCATAAATGGTGTGTGCGTGATAGAACAAATACTAGCATTGATACTAATGCTCTAGGTCAATGCTAGAACAACAACAACAATGGCTACAAGCCCTGGCGCGATACTACGCCGTCTAACTAAACTGTGCTAGGAAACATCGCTCCGAAACGACCCTCCTTCAAATGTAGGAAACATTAAGCCACGCTGCAATTATTGCGCGCATACCATTCGTTCACATATCAGCCTCTGTTTGTGGCCAGGTATTCATTTATACAGCCCGTTATCAATAAAGTGTCACCTTGTGTGCAATATTCTGTCTGGCGCAACTAGATCACACACTGTGTGATGTACCTGCCTGGTGGAAGGTAATTGAAAGCTTCGCTTCTTTCATTCATGTCCACCACGTATAAACATCGGATCAGTATCGATGTCTCGACGTAACAATTGATTGCTGAAATATAAAAAAAAACTGGGTTCACTATAAAGGTGAGGCTTAGGCTTATTGTAAAAAAACCTGCCTGTCAACGTGTTTGAGTGCAAATTAGTAAATTTATTCAAATGCAAATGTCAATGCAAATGCAATTTTCCAGAATCGCTTTCAAACACAAATGTTTTGGGGTCGCATTCAAATGCATCTTAATCCCGCATGCTTTGTTTTAATATTACATTTGTGCATTAAAAAATTTACAGAAACACATTTTTAATGTATTACAATATGACAGTTTCTCAACCATTTTTTTTAACATGGGAAAGAACTGGTGTTGAAACTTTACCACTGTTATAAATAGAGTGGATTCACGTGTCAGACAATGACTCTGCTGTGGTTTTGTTCACCACAGAGCACGTTTGCAACGTCTGACATAGAGCACGTTGTGAAACCGGATTTACAAGTTAGACAGTGTAAATGTTTTTTTAACGATGACTAAGAATCAAACAACTGTTCAGAAAGCACATTGTAATTGTTATTATGCAACAATAACAACGGTGGATCAGGTGCAGAATCTAACAATAATAATTATTCCAACAATTACGTCTGCATTTGAAATTCATTTGAGTGATTGGGCATTTGAAAAAAAGAACATGATTGAGGGTCGCATACCAAATGCACTGCTGTATTCAAAAGCGCGTTCAATTGCATTTTAATTAGCTAACAAGTCAAGCAATGGATGAGTGCGGAAGCAAATTGAGTGGCTTAGCTTTGACCACGGGTGGCCTTTAGAGGTACAATCATTGTGCTAAAACGGCGATAACGTGTAGGGAGAATCCTCGTAGTTCAAATCCATCCGACGCGTTCTGAAGGCAACCGCTTTCTCCAACATAATTACACAAACGGATAGCTGAGACGATAATAATAAAAGAGGCGTCGTTCGCACCAGATGAAGAACAGGCATTGATTAATAAATAACAGTTAACACAGAGCGTCGACAACGAAGGAAGTGAACCGAAACATGGTAGGGTGTGAAGACCACAAAGGTAACACGATCAGAGGCCACAATACAAAAAAGAGTACTGCCACTAGGTAGCCATATTAGTAAAGCAGGGTATGTGATAGTACTGCCACTAGGTAGCCATATTAGTAAAGCAGGGTATGTGATAGTACTGCCACTAGGTAGCCATATTAGTAAAGCAGGATATATGGAAGTACTGCCATTAGGTAGCCATATTAGTAAAGCAGGGTATGTGATAATACTGCCACTAGGTAGCCATATTAGTAAAGCAGGATATGTGAATGTACTGCCACTAGGTAGCCATATTAGTAAAGAAGGTTATGTGAAAGTACTGCCACTAGGTAGCCATATTAGTAAAGCGGGATATGTGAATGTACTGCCACTAGGTAGCCATATTAGTAAAGAAGGATATGTGAAAGTACTGCCACTAGGTAGCCATATAAGTAAAGCAGGATATGTGAAAGTACTGCCACTAGGTAGCCATATTAGTAAAGCAGGTTATGTGAAAGTATTGCCACTAGGTAGCCATATTAGTAAAGAAGGTTATGTGAAAGTACTGCCACTAGGTAGCCATATTAGTAAAGAAGGTTACGTGAAAGTACTGCCACTAGGTATCGATATTAGTAAAGCAGGTTATGTGAAAGTACTGCCACTAGGTAGCCATATTAGTAAAGAAGGTTATGTGAAAGTACTGCCACTAGGTATCGATATTAATAAAGCAGGATATGTGAAAGTACTGCCACTAGGTAGCCATATTAGTAAAGCAGGATATGTGAAAGTACTGCCAATAGGTAGCCATATTAATAAAGCAGGATATGTGAAAGTACTGCCAGTAGGTAGCCATATTAGTAAAGCAGGATATGTGAAAGTACTGCCACTAAATAGCCATATTAGTAAAGAAGGTTATGTGAAAGTACTGCCACTAGGTATCGATATTAATAAAGCAGGATATGTGAAAGTACTGCCACTAGGTAGCCATATTAGTAAAGCAGGTTATGTGAAAGTACTGCCACTAGGTAGCCATATTAGTAAAGAAGGTTATGTGAAAGTACTGCCACTAGGAAGCCATATTAGTAAAGCAGGATATGTGAAAGTACTGCCACTAGGTAGCCATATTAGTAAAGCAGGATATGTGAAAGTACAGCCACTAGGTAGTCATATTAGTAAAGAAGGTTATGTGAAAGTACTGCCTCTAGGTATCGATATTAATAAAGCAGGTTATGTGAAAGTACTGCCACTAAGTAGCCATATTAGTAAAGAAGGATATGTGAAAGTACTGCCACTAGGTAGCCATATTAGTAAAGCAGGATATGTGAAAGTACTGCCACTAGGTATCGATATTAATAAAGCAGGTTATGTGAAAGTACTGCCGCTAGGTAGCCATATTAGTAAAGCAGGATATGTGAAAGTATTGCCACTAGGTAGCCATATTAGTAAAGGTAGCCATATTAGTAAAGCAGAATATGTGACAGTATTGCCACTAGGTAGCCATATTAGTAAAGCGGGATATGTGAAAGTACTGCCACTAGGTAGCCATATTAGTAAAGGTAGCCATATTAGTAAAGCAGGATATGTGACAGTATTGCCACTAGGTAGCCATATTAGTAAAGCGGGATATGTGAAAGTACTGCCACTAGGTAGCCATATTAGTAAAGCGGGATATGTGAAAGTACTGCCACTAGGTAGCCATATTAGTAAAGCAGGATATGTGAAAGTACTTCCGTCGCCAGATATATTTTATGATGTAGCACATAAAGAATGCACCTTGCAGTCATTTAGCCTGGTTGTCTCGCTACACAATAATGCACTTTGAGTATATGACTACTGGCGGGAAATTAATAAAACGATCTGCCTGCAATCACACAATTGAACACGTGTGACTATGTTCGTTTTACCGTTGTGGTTTTCGTGTCTCAAAATTCGTTTTGGGTGTATCAGTAACAAATTAACCAAACAATACGTATACAATATACTCTGTAAATCGCCGAAATAAGGCCATACCAGGATATTTTCTTTGTCCTTGATTATTAAATGCAATGCAATGCTTATAAGCAATGCTTATAGTGGTCTAATATATTCAAATAATGAAGCTCAATTTTGCATATAATATACTTAATGTACGTTCTTTTTATCCATTGGAGTATAATAAGGTCTGGAAAGGGTGAAATGGGAATGCTTACTAACCCATTAATTTGCTATATTCCCATGTATTGGCGCAACAGGTCCTTCGTAAAAAATTCTTATCCCAAACCCAAAGATCACCCAGCGAAAGACATTGATAGTCTAGAGAAGGTCCAACACAGATCAATAAATACCACGTGGCTTTCAATAGCTGCATATTCGCCAGTTCCATCAAGTTGGAACCGTGATTTTATGTTATATGGTGCTTCGCTTGGATGTGTACACTTAATAATTTTTCTGTGGGAAGGTGTCCTTTGTCTCGACAAACGAAAAAAAACCGAAATGCAACGAACTGACACGATTGAACTTGAATCTCTTCCGTCACTGCCCGTCAGTCTCGAATTGTTCTTAATAACACTGTTTGAATGATTTGGGTGTATGTGTTGATATCGATTGTCTATCTTAATCTTCATATTTTGCTGTAAGTTTGAAATGACATCAGTCTGAATAATGGATGTTTGATGTCTGGCTGAATGGTTCTCTTTGTTTAGAATTATGTTATCATGACTTGTTCTTCGTCTTCTTCGTCGGTTCGTTTCATTGGAAGGACGGCGTCTTAAACTATTAACTTCGTCGAATCGACTAGTCATGCTGAAAAGACGTCTTGGTTTTCCTGTGCAGCAATCCAATTCAGTGATGACTTTGAAAATGCTACGTTTGATTAGTATTATCTATCACGAAGCATAGTAAATCGGTTTGTCACTGTTGCGCCATGAAATGTCTTCTGTAACTGGTGTATTTCCACAAAATGGAAAGATACCGGTGTCTGGGAGCAACCACAAACAATCGCAAGTGCAAACATATGAGTACATATCGACTGGCGCGTTGCGGACACTACACGAAGTAGTGCGAGTGTCAGTATCACCATGGTCGCCAGGTGGCGCCTCTATATGACGCAGACGCGTTCTCTTAAACAAAAATCAAATCTGGCAACGTTCTAGTAGTTAGCGATTATCTGTATTTACTATTGTATGTTTTTGTTTGCAGGTTTCACATTTAAGCTGACACCTACACATGGACGGTCATATTCAGAAAGTGTAAGGTAAGAGACAGATGGATAGATAGAGTGATAGCTAAGTGTGTGTGTGTGTGTGTGTGTGTGTGTGCGTGCGTGCGTGCGTATGCGCATGTGCGCTGCGCGTGGATATGTGTATGCATGCATGTGTGCACATATGCACGAATACACGAATGCACGCGTGCATGTACGCACATATGCAGTCATGAGTCAACAATTTGTATGACATTTGTGCAAGTGATGCCACAGTTGTTCCAGTGATTGCCAATGTTTTTCAGCGGACAACGACAAGATCGCTCACAGCCAATGTCAATACAGAATAGTGCCATGCCGAACCATTAGATTAGCCCTATTCTTGAGAGGAGACCTTATTTGTTATTAACTCAACACCCATAAAATATTTATCTTTCTCCCTCAATTGACGCCGCCGCAGTTTACACCTATAAGTGCCTTCCGTTGTGCATCATCTGTAGTATCCGCTACACCGGATTCACAATAAGCATTTATTATTTAATGACGTGTATAGTAATAACCTGATAGCTCGACCTCATGTGACTAAAGTTCGTGTCCAACGAGATCAACGAATATCCATAGAGCCGAACAATAGAAGATGACTAATCGATGACGGTTCTTCTAACTGCCGTATTATTTGTATTGATTGGCGTGGAATGTTTTAGTGTGCTGCCACGGGTCAGTGACATATATATATAGTGATTACTATTATCGGTTTAAAAATTAAAGACGCCTAAGCATCTACGGGCGAAAATATACATGGCCCAAGTGTGTGGCAACTACAACATGAACATATTTTGTCGATGCGTGTAGTGTTATATTATGCACCAGAGGCGCCACCTGTTATTTTGGGCACGCTCTCCAGGGAACGTAAGTTTCGTGACCTAGTTTTAGCTCTGGAGTCCACTGGTGACGTCGGCTGTTTTGATGCCTGTGTAAAGAATAGGATTATATTTTGGCTTTGGGTGTACTCACAGAACTTACACCAAACGCTGTAAATGTGTCTGGTTCTGGTTTCAGACCAATGAGGAGATGTCAAATGTGTGTGAGAAACTTTATATTATATAGGAATGTTCACGGTAATCGTTTGATATATCATGTATGAACACTCGCGCATTGGCAGCCTAACAAAAATCTATATGCTAGTAAAATGTTTACTTTTCTCAAAACAATCCGTTTGGGGAATGAGCTATGTGGGCTTACGAGCATTTAGACACCTTGTTAGGCATAAATATTTAAAGATTTTTCGATTGATTCCACATTTCTAAATGAACAGTTTTAGTGGTAATCCGTAGTATGTTGTTTAATATCTGAAACGAGATCCAATATTTAAATAATTATTTCAGGGACAGTTAATTGGGAAATTACATTTCTGACTCTTCAAGGTTGTCTGACACAGTTGTTCCTTCTGATCAACAAACAGTTGTGGTTAGAATAACTACTGCATATTTATAAGTTCTTATGATTGTAGAAACTTTAAGTATTTTACTGTGTCATTATTTACAATAATAGTAAAATTTATACTGAAACATTTGCATTACATGAATTACGAAGCTTCTGCAGTGATTGAATCTGGTGTTTTATAGTTACAGATGGAGACCGCAACTATTAGAGTCCACAGTATATTACGGCATCAAAAACAGTGAATAGAAAATAATTAAATATATAGTTTCAATGCTGTTTACTGTAAATTATGTAACATGTTCTGCAAAAGGTAATAATGTAATTCCCATTGACACAATAAATTGTGATAACTACCTCCCACACTGTTAAATGTCCAATCACTTACAAAGTAATCTTTATGCACATGTATTCCTCTTCCTCGATTTTGGCAATAAAGTTAATTGAACATATATTTTTACTATAAAAACCCACAAGACAAAATCCTTTCAAATAGTTCATACAATGTTCATACACTATAAAAACGTGAAACATATTTGAGATGGTGGCTCTACTAACATCAAACTGCTCAGAGAAGTCCAAGTCCCTGCAGCCGAGGCAGAACTTCACCATAATAAACAAAATCTGGTCTTGAAATTACAACTTTCCAATTTATTGCGTACCAATCAATGGGAATGCCTTAATTATTTTTTGCAGAACTTGTTACATAATTTACAGTAAAAAGCATTGAAACTATATATTTAATTATTTTCTATTCACTGTCTTCGATGCTGTAATATACTGTGGACTCTAATAATTGTGGTCTCCATCTGAAACTATAACCCACCAGATTCAATCATTGCGGAAGCTTCGTAATCCATGTAATGCAAATGTTTCAGTATCAATTTAAAATATTATTGTAAATACTGGAACAGTAAAATACTTAAAGTTTCCACATAAGAACTTGTAAATAGACAATAGGTATTCTAAACACAATTGTTATTCTAATCACAAGGTGTCTAAATGCACATATGCCCACAAAGCTCATGCCTGTAAACGGATTGTTTTGAGTAGTAAACATATTTGCTAAGCATATAGATTTTGTTATGCGGGCGCGATATTATCGATACATTGTATTAAATAACTTTCAAATGATTACCATGAACATTGTTATATATAAAGCTTCTCACACACCTTTAGCATATTTTCATCGGTATGAAAGCAGAAAAATGTACACCCTTTGGTGTCAGTTCTGTGAGCACATCCAACAACAAAATATAATCCTATTCTTTACTCAGACATCAAAACAGCCGAGGTCGCCTGTGGACTCCAGAGCTAAAACTAGGTCACGAGACTTACGTTCCGTATTGCAGTCACTTCCGATCACATCAGTCATTGTAATCCAATGTGCTATTTTCGTTGCAGCGTTAATGCAGAGTCATCCGATGGGCGGCAGCACTGTTGGTCGATGTGTTCATCAGTTCGTACCCGGCTGAAGCGTGATTACTGCATCCTAGAGTGCGAACTGTTGCCGTCCGCCCGGCAAACCATCCCCGAACACATCACGCGCTGCGTAGCTGACCGGTGTTCCGACCTGGACGCCACGGGCTACCACCGACAGACATTCTCCGAACGCTATGTTACCTGCGTGACGGAGAAGTGTCTTTACGCTCACGACCATGGCGTCGAGAAGCTTTCGGCTGCCGTCGGAGCCGTTCGGGTAGTTCCGTCGAAGCGATCGTGGAGCGACCTGGCGGCGACCTGCATTGAGTACAACTGCCCGTATGACCGGCCTGGGAGTTTGCAGTACATAATGTGTGTGCAGACGAATTGCAACGCAGCGTTCATCAAGAGATGACATAGCCGATGGAGTAATGCGCTTAGAATGAATCAGACGCAGCAAGAAGAAACGTCGAAGCCATGACCACGAGCGGGAGAGATATCAGTGCGGTTCCCACAAGTTCGATATATCTTTTGTTCGTGTTCGTTCGTTTTACTTGTAACGTTGTTCCATCATGCAAATAAAGTAGTCACATTTGGAGTCGTTCAATTTTGATGTTTGTATCATCATGTGGTGCCATCTACGTATCTCAAGTTTGTAATATGCCTTCCTCCTACGCAGATTCCTCGTCTTTGTTCTTCCTCTTTCTTCATATTCTTTAAAGCAAAGATGGCATAGGGCCTACAGGTTAGAGAGTTTTGGCGATAACACACATCCCAGGCGCACTCCTCTTTTTACAGTTGTGTCTGTGGCATTTCCTTTGTCTTTTCTTTCTATTGCAGTACATCAGGTAATTATATGTTTTATTTAAGCCGTATTTCTGTCCCACTGAGCTAACATATATTTAATAGTCAGGTACGCAGATATGCGTAAACAGCTGTACTTCCACGTGATATCAAAATATAACACGATACAACAAACGGAACACTCATCATGCAGCAAAAGGAACATACACGATACAACAAATGGAACGTTCACGATACAGCATTCAATATACAACAAACGGAGCATTCACGATGCAACAAACGGAACATGCACGATACAACAAACGAAACATCCACGATACAACAAATATAACAAGCATGATACAACAAAAGGAATATTCACGATACACCAAACGGAACATTCACGATGGAACAAACAGAACATTCACGATACAACAAACGGAATATTCACGATACAACAAACGGAAAATTCACAATGAAAGAAACGGAACATCAACAATATAACAAACAGAACATTTGCGATACAACAAAAGGAACATTCACGATACAATAAACGAAACATTCACGATACAACAAACAGAACATTCTTGATACAACGGACGGAACATTCACAATGCAGCAAACAGAACATTCATGATACAACAAACGAAATATACACGATGCAACAAACATAACGTTCATGATACAACAAACGGAACACTCACAAAAATTGCACAGTTCAGTTTTATTCAGTTAATTTGAAACAGTGCATTCCACTTGTTTTCGCACGCATGATGCCTATGAAATGTTTAATCTAAACGCAATTTTCTCCTCCCCCCGAAGGCGCGTAGAATTGGGTATCCATTACGACCGCGTAATCACGCCATTTATTCGGACGCAGCTACCGTGAAACGTTAACACGGATACTGTCGTTAATTATGCCGATCGCTTAATTTACGGCTGATTCGGCCATTGTGTATGGCCCAGCAGCACTGGTCGCCGGCGACCGAATAGATATGTATGCACGGGGCACCTGGACGTGCTTTATCGCCCACTTGCCGGTAGCATTCGATTAGCCACGACCTGTCGCATCCCACACGTTCTCCCGAGCCATAACTCACGGCTCTGGGTGTGGCGGGCGGCGAAATACCAGTTGTTCATACAACGAAGCTGATAATTGTGTAGCCAAAAGACCGATGGTATATACGGTGAACCTGATCAATGTGTTAGCAAACGCACAGTACCTGTCTAAATTTGATTCTTTGACATCACCATAGCAAGCATGTTGACCATTGCGTCTTACAAACTATATTGCTCAGTTCATTTATCCGAAAGACCAATGGTATATAAGATGAAGCTTATAATTGTGTTACTAAACGCACTTTGTCCAAAGTTAATTCTTTGACATCACCATTGGCCGTTGCGTTTCAAAAAGATAATGTTCAATTACTACATTTGAAAGACCAATGGTTTATACAATGATATGTGTAGTTGAAACTGCACTTTATTTAACATCTTCTATCATATATTTCGCATAGCTCAAACATCACTACGTGTTCAGAGTCAATACTATTAAATAAAGGCATTATGAAGAACACTTTCACTCGAAATATTAAGCAACTTATTTGAAACGAATCACGCAGTTTTCAGTTTTTCCAAACAATATGAGGACATATGAATTATTACATTTTGGAGTCTCGACAATGAATTTTGCATTATCTAGAAACTACGAACAAGATATGTGGAAGTTCAAAGACATCAACTGCATACAATATAAATACATATATCTGATTATTTACAGAATAGGAGAAGAACCATCGAAACGTTGGGCAGATCGTGAAAGGAGATTACTAATAGACCACAGTAATATGTAAATTCCGAGATGATGCCCAAAACACAATTCGTGTCAACTTAGGCGCAGTAACAAATTAATAAATCATAAAGGCCATTACAATCCTAAACTATAACAAAGCAGTGGAACCGTTGTCTTTTTCAACAATGTATTGGAACAATAAAATCCTCCCAGTCAATGGACGAAAGTGCTTGATAATCTGATCCCGTTTCACTGCCGTCCACACGACAACTTCATCCTGTATTATTACGGGTTACCAAAATATCATCAACATCACCAGTAATTTTTACAATGACTGCAAATATTAAATTCGCATAAACAATAGACTGACAGTAAGGTTAGGCGTGGACACGGAAGGTAAACAGACTGACAGTAAGGTTAGGCGTGGACACGGAAGGTAAACAGACTGACAGTAAGGTTAGGCGTGGACACGGAAGGTAAACAGACTGACAGTAAGGTTAGGCGTGGACACGGAAGGTAAACAGACTGACAGTAAGGTTAGGCGTGGACACGGAAGGTAAACAGACTGACAGTAAGGTTAGGCGTGGACACGGAAGGTAAACAGACTGACAGTAAGGTTAGGCGTGGACACGGAAGGTAAACAGACTGACAGTAAGGTTAGGCGTGGACACGGAAGGTAAACAGACTGACAGTAAGGTTAGGCGTGGACACGGAAGGTAAACAGACTGACAGTAAGGATAGGCGTGGACACGGAAGGCAAACAGACTGACAGTAAGGTTAGGCGTGGACACGGAAGGTAAACAGGTAAACACTCTGTGTCCTCTCCTGATTGGAATATCGATAGGTTGGACCATTAGGAAGTGCACATCGGGACTATCATTGACAACGGCGGACCTTGTAGACGACCTAACACTAATATATACCACTGCAAAGAACAACGGATACCTGAACTATTGTGATGAATAAACAGAGCAGATCCGTGCGACAAAGACTATTGCATTTGAAACGAAACGCATAAATCTGACACCGTGATCAACTTGGGGGGGTACATACGCTAATGAAGAAGGTGATACACTTCACCCACGTGACACGACGCCCCCTATGTCCGGAAACGCGTTCTAATTAATAGCCTTCCAACTGCCAGCAACGTCCACTCCTTCTAAGACTCGTTGTTGAACAGTTCATTTGCATGCGTGTCCTTCCGGACGTTAGCAAATCACTGGATAGCGTCAATGACAAGCGATGGGGATCTTAGAACTAGGATGGCCAAACCGGCATGTTCTCAGCGATGGGTGTTCACACGAGCATTTGAACATATACTGAACTCCTTTGAGAACAAGTGCCTCCGAAAGGAATGCAATGGAAAAACACAATAGCAACAACGAAGCAAGAGACGAATGTACATTTTAACAACCGTCAGAACGACTAGATGGACACACGACTAGATGGACACACGACTAGATGGACACACGACTAGATGGACACACGACTAGATGGACACACGACTAGATGGACATACCTGAGTTGTGTACTTCAGACTGACACCAGACAACTACACAAAGTAGCACATAAGTGGAATACATTTTGAAAAATAAAAAGGGAAAGCCTTATGAAACCTTGAAAATAATCTACATAAGAGATTGAAATGTAGAACAGTTAGTAACAGTAGACACCAGAGCTGTTGTGGCTTAGGACAGACTGGTGCAACATCTTTGGTGCAGAAATAATAGAAGAAAAAGTAGTAATTTACCACATATGGATACACAAAGAAGTGTGTCTTCCTGTGGACAATTAATTTTACATTATCTAGTAATATCCAAACCACGAACAAGATATATGGAATTTCAATGGCATCAATTGCACACATCATAAATGCAGATATCAGATTACTAAAGCCGAACGCACACGGCACACAGAATTGTTTTTTAAAAGCAGAAACATGCTTCGCGTTTCGATCAACGTTAACCGCAGACGTCCGAAACGAGTGGCGCACCCAGCGAACAAAAACATGCGAAACAAGACAAGTAGCGCCGCCAAACCGCGAAGTCACATTATTACAAAATGGCGGCATCCATGAAAAAGAGAAAAACTATTTTGGCAGCGCTTCGTATAATGCGAATTCGTCGCCGGCGACGGAATATTTATATATCACGAAATATTTATATATCACGTGCCTGGTATTATTTCGCTGATTGGTTAATCGTCGACCGATGTTTCGCGAGTAGCGAGTTTTTGCTTAGCAGGCAACGCACACAGGGAAACACATCGGGGCGAAACACCCAAACGTGTTTTTGAAATCAAGCATGGTTTGATTCGCGAAATACGTTTCGCTAAACAGTTGCGAAACATTTATTTTCTTGCTTTCCGGCAACGCAGACGGCAAACGAAGTTATCCCCCAAAAAATGTTGTTTCGGGAAAACGTTTTTTCCACTGCCGTGAGCGTTCGGCTTTACACTATATGAGATAAACCATCGAAACGTTGGGCAGACCATTAAATAAAATTATGTATAGACCACAGCCCACGGTAACATGTCAATTCCAAGATGATGCCCAAAACACAATTCGTGTCAATCTAGGCGCAATAACAAATGAAGATATTAAGAAGGCGATTAAAATCCTCAAAAATAACAAAGCGGTGGAATAATTCGAAATCCCAAACGAAATGCGAAAAACCTTAGATAGGAACCTTAGATGGGAACACAGTGGAAGCGCTGTCCTTTTCAACAATGTAGTGGAACAATATAATCCCCCCAGTCAATGGAAGAACGTGTCTGGCACCGATACCGGTCGTCGAATTTTGTTTCCCTTTCTTCGTCGTCACTGACTCCTTTCACTGCCGTCCATACGCCAACTTCATCCTGTATCATTGTGGGTTACCAAAATATCATCAACATCATCAACACTTTGTTTACAATGACTGCAAATACTAAATTCGCATAAACAACAGGCTGACAGTAAGGTTAGGCGTGGACACGGAAGGCAGACAGACTGACAGTAAGGTTAGGCGTTGTTACGGAAGGCAAACAGACTGACAGTAAGATTAGGCGTGGACACGGAAGGCAAACAGACTGACAGTAAGGTTAGGCGTGGACACGGATGGCAAACAGACTGACAGTAAGGTTAGTCGTGGACACGGAAGGCAAGCAGACTGACAATAAGGTTAGGCTTGGATACGGAAGGCAAACAGACTGACAGTAAGGTTAG
The DNA here is from genome assembly GCA_963662155.1 of Lamellibrachia columna. Taxonomy (NCBI): domain Eukaryota; kingdom Metazoa; phylum Annelida; class Polychaeta; order Sabellida; family Siboglinidae; genus Lamellibrachia; species Lamellibrachia columna. The sequence goes on from OY759270.1 coordinate 10,876,130, forward strand.
GCTTGGACACGGAAGGCAAGCAGACTGACAGTAAGGTTAGGCTTGGACACGGAAGGCAAGCAGACTGACAGTAAGGTTAGGCGTGGACACGGAAGGCAAACAGACTGACAGTAAGGTTAGGCTTGGACACGGAAGGCAAGCAGACTGACAGTAAGGTTAGGCTTGGACACGGAAGGCAAGCAGACTGACAGTAAGGTTAGGCTTGGACACGGAAGGCAAACAGACTGACAATAAGGTTAGGCGTGGACACGGAAGACAAACAGACTGACAGTAAGGTTAGGCGTGGACACGGAAGGCAAACAGGCTGACAGTAAGGTTAGGCTTGGACACGGAAGGCAAACAGGCTGACAGTAAGGTTAGGCGTGGACACGGAAGGCAAACAGACTGACAGTAAGGTTAGGCTTGGACACGGAAGGCAAACAGACTGACAGTAAGGTTAGGCGTGGACACGGAAGGCAAACAGACTGACAGTAAGGTTAGGCGTGGACACGGAAGGCAAACAGACTGACAGTAAGGTTAGGCGTGGACACGGAAGCTACATAAGGATACCTTCTGTATCTTCTCCTGTTTGGAATATTGATAAGTTGAACCATGCGGAAGAGCACATATGGGCTAGCATTGACAACACTTTGGACTTTGTAGACGACCTAACACTAATATGTACCACATATGAGGAGCTGCAAAGAAAAACGGATAACCTGAACTATTGTGATGAACAAACAGAGCTGAAGATCCGTGCGACAAAGACTATTGCATTTGAAACGAAACACATAAATCTGACACCATGATCAACCTGGGGGGAGGTGCATACGCCAATGAAGAAGGTGATTCACCCACGTGACAAGACGCCCCCTATGTCTGGAAACGTCAGCAACGTCCACTCCTTCTAAGAGTCGGCGTTAAACAGTTCATTTGCATGCGTGTCCTTCCGGACGTAGCAAATCACTGGATAGCGTCAATGAGGATGTCCAAACCGTCAGGTTCTCAGTAATGGGTGTTCCCACGAACATTTGAACATATACTGAACTCCTATGAGAACAAGTGCCTCCAAAAGATAAGGGGAAACCAATGGGAAACACAACAACGACAACGAAGCAAGAGACGATGTATATTTTAACAACCATCAGAAAGAAGAGACGGACACTCTTGAGTTGTGTACTTCAGACTGACACCATTGAAACTACACACAGTAGCAACCTTGGTGCAGACATAATAGAAGAAAAAGTAGTAATTTATGGATACGGAAAGAAATTGCTGTGTTATATAGTGAAGTGAAAGGCGATATACATTCAAGCAATATAACAACAATGTTCAAAAGTTTAGTTTGCATACAGCGATATCAATATTACGGATTCATGGCTATACGTTCAACTAAATATGAAAACCGTTATTGTGAATATAATTGAAACTGAGCTTACGGTGGTGTCAAAGATTCAACTTTGGATAGTTACTGTCGATTCCATGAAGTAGATGCGATCATATGTTTCTATTGACTGGCGGGCGTCCATGACAACGGGTGTACAATAATCCGAGCTTAGTCAATGTGTATACATAACAGCATTGATGTCATATATTTAACAAGATTTAACAAGATTTGCCATCCAAGCCAAAGGCCCAGATGGCAAGTGGACAAGGAAGCCATTGGCTTATCGAGAGTCCAACAATGTTCATCTACTTATAGCCCGCCCTCCTGAGATATGTGTCAACCTTGTTTTTAAACATATTCACGCTGCTAGCAGTTACACAATCTGTAGACAATTTGTTCCATTCATTTATTGTCCTCTGTGAGAACGAGTGCTTCCTGATGTCCAATCTACATTGATCCTTTACTAATTTTACCTCATGTCCTCTAGTTCTGCTATCCTTCTTGAGTGAGAAAAACATATTTCTATCAATATTTTCATACCCATTCAATATTTTAAAAACTTCAATCTGATCTCCTCTTAACCTCCTTGTCTATAGAGTTGTTAAACCACATTCTTTCAGGCGTTCTTCATAACTAAGGTCTCTCAGTTCTGGAATCATTTTAGTTGCTCTCCTTTGTATGCGTTCAAGCGTATCTATATCCTTCTTACGATATGGTCTCCATGCTTGTATACAGTATTCTAAATGAGGTCTAACTATTGCTTTATAAAGAGGTATAATTAACTTTTTCCCCTTGTATGTTATGTTTCTTCTAATCAATCCAAGAATTTGATTACCCTTTGAAGCTGCAACACCACACTGCTCTGAAACTTTCATATCAGCGCTTATTGTAACTCCTAAGTCCTTTTCTTTTACAGTAGAACCCAGAACAGTATCTCCCATTTTATAGTTTACATTCAAGTGCCTATGTCCTGTATGTAGGCATTTACATTTCCCAAAATTGAACAACATCTGCCATTTCTCAGACCATTTAACTAATCTGTCTAGATCGTTTTGTAAATGTTGTTTATCACCATCAGTATTAACCTTTCTGAACAGTTTTGTGTCATCCGCAAATTTCAGTACGTTACTTGTTATACTGTCGTCCAAGTCATTGATATAAATTAAGAATAATATAGGTCCTAATACTGATCCTTGAGGTACCCCACTCAAAACCGATTTCCAATTTGAAACTTCTCCATCTACTACAACTCGTTGTCTTCTGTCAGTCAGCCATTGTTCTATCCAGTCAGTTATGCTATCCCCGATACCATGGGCTTTTAATTTAAGTAGTAATCTTTGATGTAATCAATTAAGTAGTAATCTTTGATGTAATCAATTACTATAGTATGTGTATACATAACGAACTCCACAAAAAAATCAAGATTTCCAAGAACGACACTACCATAATTAGCTGAAATATATACTTTGCATCGCCGCCACAGCAGGACTCTCTCAAAGGTACACATCTGACATTTACGTCAAATCATATAATGTCACGAGTATTATATTTAGCGTAGACGTGCAAAGGTATCAAGTGTGGAAGACCAAACCTCGTTGAACTGGCAATGTGACATGAACGAACAATAATAGGCTTTCAGTGGCAGTGTTATGTGGTAAGCTATCAAGTGGAAAACGGCATCGCTGTGGACAACGATTATGTTACAAAGATGTTCTAAGGCTACATTTCAAACGCATGTGTATCACTGTCAATACTTGGAACAACACAGTCAAAGACCGAAAACAATGGCGACAATCACTACCCACATTGAAATAAGAACTGCTGAGGAAATGTTAACACGACCATGAACGTCGACAAAACCTTTAAAAAAATCACACTCCTCCTATCACTTTCTGTGGCGTGTGTCGAAAAATAAACTCACTCACTCACACTCGCAAAGGCTTCACAGCTCACATAGGACTCGAGAGGCAGTAGTAGTGAACAATAACTAAGCATTACTTTATTCACCTTCCCCCCCTCCAACACACCATTGTTTAATTATGACCAACTTTCGCGTGTTGCATACTGAGTTGTGTTTCTTATTATGAAATTAGTTTTGTTCGTTGAAAAAAATAATTGACCCTTCTGGACAAAACCCCTCGCCTATTCAGAGGAGATAAGACAAAAACCCTCACATTTGGATGTTTTCAAGTGGCTGAAGACGCGAACAAGACATGATGTTGAGTATGGAATACCATGTCGAACGTGTGTGTGTGTGTGTGTGTGTGTGTGTGTGTGTGTGTGTGTGTGTGTGTGTGTGTGTGTGTGTGTGTGTGTGTGTGTGTGTGTGAGCGTGCGTGCGTGCGTGCGTGCGTGCGTGCGTGCGTGCGTGCGTGCGCGTGTTCTTGTGCATACAGTTTTACAAGTGGTCCTGCATGCCGACATACGCGTAAATTTGCGCGGTTCTTCGTGTTGATTTAGTGGGATACGTGAACAATTATGTAACAAATATAGGGTCATCGCAGTTTTTCATGTTGGAAAAATGGCCACCATTTTTAAAAGGCGACAGTCCATTCCATGGATTTCACATTTGTGCTATTAATTAGTTGATCACAAATAATTGGGCTATATTTTGTGTAACAATACAATTTATTAACATTCATAATGGTGATCAGATATCACATATAATTATATTTGTCATTTTACACTGGATTGTTGTATTGAGGGTACGGTAATCAAAACTGCAACATTATTGTTTTAGCGTTCATGTATAAGGTTGTCGCACGTTCTGCATCACCTCCCCGCAGGACAATGAGTTGGAAAGCTGCTTTGAGGCATTTGCACTCTTCTCTACAGCCCTTCTTGCAGCTGCAACGCATGCATTATCGACAAGCTTTCTTGTCCTGCACATGTCCCACCCATATTTCTTTTTGTCTTTCCCCACAAGATATTACAAGATCCAAGGCAAAGCACCCAGACGGCAAGTGGACAAGGAAGCCATTGACTTATCGAGAGTCCAACATTTTGTCATATATGTGTAAGCCGCTCTTCTGAGAAATTTGTCAATTTTGTTTTTAAACATATTCACGCTGCTACCATTTACACAATCTGTAGATAATGTGTTCCACTCATTCATTATTCTCTGTGACAATGAGTACTTCCTGATATCCAATCTACACTGATCCTTCACTAATGTTACTTCATGTGCTCTAGTTCTACTACCTTTCTGAAATGTGTGTGGGATATTTTCATACCAATTCAATATCTAAAAAACCTTCAATTTGATATCCCCATAACCTCCTTGTTTCAACAACCTTTCACCACTCCCATCGTGGTGAAGACTGCTAGCAAGTCCGTCAACAGATCACTCTATGATATCTCACCAGATCACTCTATGATATCTCAACAGATCACTCTATGATATCTCAGGTCTCCCGCCACGAACGACAGTGGGCAGTGACTAATGGGCAGACGTTCCACGGCCCGCTGGACATCGAGGTGCCGACGTCGTTATTGGCCTTTGCCGAGGGCGACCTTCGGGAGATCGCTTGGGGACGCCCGCTAGTGGTGCGTAGAACGATTACATCGTCACGGTTGACATTTAGAGGAAGTACTCCTTCTCCGGCGTTGGACCACCGCAATCACACGCACTTTATGAACTACCGAAACAATTTACATTAGCAGTGATTGGTTCGTTGAGCCAGGTTACCAGGGCATGTTTAGCGTACAAACTAATGAGGCATCACCACAGAGCCGCTTACTCAACATACATATATTATATTCGATAGTGCATTTTCTACGCCTAGCAAGGTCCTAAAATGCACTTTCAGTGTTCAAACATGCAAGATTTCCACAAAATGACATTTTATTGAAATTAAAGTCATGAACGTTTCTCAGAAGAGAAACAAACATGCTCCTTTGTCAAAAAGAAGAAACGTTTCCATAAAATGGCAAACTACTGGGAATTGGCAACTTCCAACAAGAAACGTTTAAACATCTACGCACCCAGAAAGATCACCTTCATTGCTGTTATCTGCGTTAAAACTACGCGCCTGATTCCTTCTCGGTTGGCTCTAAAAGAGCGTTGAGAATATTTTTTTCAGATTCAAATTCAGAGAAATATAATTATCTTTGTGTTAAAAATGTCAAGTTACTGGAGGCAAAACGTGTATGCATGCACATTTGCACGTGTGCGCTTGTGCACTTATGCACGTATGCATGTCTTAATATGAGAGCTTGCAAATGAGTGTTTATCCGCGATTATGTTCTCACGCTATAACGACGTGGCATGGCTTTGTCTCTCTATACCGATCTACTGTTCAGACGTTCACGCACTAATCCATATATCATTCATTTAGGTTTGAGGGCTATAACTTCGCCAACTTAGTCAACATGACCGAGGGATACAAGACGCATAGATACACTCGTCCAAGTGACTTCACACTGGTGACATTATATAATTCTGTTACTGCAGTCATAAAACGAATAATAGGATTTCAGAACACGTTCGTACAAAATTGTTTATTGCGTACCGAATGATAAATATTCATCATCATCATCTAATTATGGTAATGATGTGGGACAACGCCCTCTCGCTGAGCAATGGGAAACGTAATTATGACTAATTTCAAGTCCACAAATGCTAACTCATTGCTCAAAACGCATCAATTCAATTCTCCAGATGCCTTTCGCTGATTGGTTGCGTAGGGAAAAAAGCTAGGGTCGACCGAATAAGATTTGTTAACGATCACCGATGATGCAAATGTGAAGCGAGGAGCACGAGATCAACAAACAATTAATACTGAATCTCGCTTAATCAAAGTGAAGCTCATTTCCAACGTCGACAATGCAATGACCAGTCTCTGGACGGAAGCAGTCTGGTTTATTTATTGGCAAACCTTTCAGACTTCACCTCCGCACTACTCGTGAAAATTGCAGAGGTGGTTTGGTGCGGCCAACGACGACGACGCCACCGCCACCGCCACCAACACCGTGCGCACCACCGCCGCCGTAGCCGCCGCCGCCGCCTTCGGCTTTATAGTGTTGTTAGGCGGTCGGTAATCGTGCATTAACGGCCGATATATGACCGCATCATCGCCATCCGCTCGGGACAACTTCGAGAATGCTCGCCGGACCGAAGCTCCAGAACGAAGGAGCGAAGAGGCCATCGCGCTAGACATCTGCCAGTCTGGATCCAGCTATGGCTGCAAGGAAGTTACATGTTGTCTCTCTTGTCGTCTTCTTGCTGCTTGTATTGTCTACAATGTTGGGTAAGTTAACATATCATTGTACTTTGCTCAATATATGTTGCCTTGTCTTCGAATACGGTATTAATGTTTAATATCAACTTTGTTTTTACTTAAGCGGATGTGTAGGCAGAACTCCATCGCAGAAAACCAATATGTTTACGTAAATGTCTGATTACGTTACCGTAAAGCTTGGATGACTTGGATGACAAACACTTTTCAGCAAATCACGTAAACAACACGCATGACGTGACGTCACAGAAAAACCTGCTAATCGCATCACGTCACACGTCAGTATCATGCTGTTGTTTATCGTTACCCTTCTTACACGTTGTTTTATAATTTCACACGAGAGGACAACAACCACTGTCGGCATGGCAAACGGATAACACAATGCAGCGGGAGAAAATCGTTAGCAAGTTGAAACCTGATGATTGGAAATACTGTCTTCCGAAAACCAGAACACATATATCGGACTTGGGAAATCCCTAACACGTCTACTCACAACATAATAGACTACAGTATATGCGACCTCAATGATATCATAATGGACGTTTCAACAGTCCAGAAGATAACACGGAGAGTGATCGCTGGGGCATGGGAGCCGAAGTGAGAATAAATAGGACCCATGTTGACATAGAGGAACTATAAAACAAAGAACTGGAATTCAGATTGACGGTAAACAGGTTAGATCCACCAATTGAAACCATGCAATATCAGCCTCTTGATCAAACATATCTACATATCACGAATTACACCATGGAAGTAGTGGAAACATTCATATTTCATGTTTTTATCTGGCTGTTACTACAGTGCGTCGCTACTGCTACTGTGGGTGTTTTTAATTCCGAGACACCATCTCGTAGACAGGATGCCAACCGAAGCTAAAGAGGACCCATCCCCTTGAGTGACTACACTTCGTCTGACTCCTACCCCTTGTCATACATAGAAACAACCAACATAAATCACACAACTGAGGAGGGAAAGACGAAATCCGCAAACCGAACGACAGAACAAGGACAGCCAAACCAATGACGCAACAGTCAATCCAAAACAATTGTGTTCATGACAGCACCATTCGTAGGAAAAAAAGATAAATCAAAAGATAGCACAGAACAACCCTGGTACCGGGGGAGTTTGAGAATAACAATGACCCCAAAAACAGAAAGACTGAAGGCGGCAGACAAGTTAAATCTTCGTTGAACAGTACTGCTGGAACTAAAACAGCAGAAACTAAAACGTGTCAAATAGTGGAATACATCTGCAGAAATGTATATGATATCAACCAAGCAGATTGGAGACATGAAAGAGGCTGGGCCAGAAATTCAAACAGTGTTCCACCTGTTCTACAGTAGTAAAACAGCACACCAGCAAAGATGACAATTGGAAAAGCTCCAGTAGATGGTCAGCTGGCATAACATGTCATCAAGCTAGGTGGAAGAAACAATTGGAAAAGCTCCAGTAGATGGTCAGATGGCATAACATGTCATCAAGCTAGGACGAAGAAACAATTGGAAAAGCTCCAGTAGATGGTCAGCTGGCATAACATGTCATCAAGCTAGGGGGAAGACACAATTGGAAAAGCTCCAGTAGATGGTCAGCTGGCATAACATGTCATCAAGCTAGGAGGAAGAAACAATTGGAAAAGCTCCAGTAGATGGTCAGCTGGCATAACATGTCATCAAGCTAGGAGGAAGAAACAATTGGAAAAGCTCCAGTGGATGGTCAGCTGGCATAACATGTCATCAAGCTAGGAGGAAGAAACAATTGGAAAAGCTCCAGTAGATGGTCAGCTGGCATAACATGTCATCAAGCTAGGAGGAAGAAACAATCACCGCAATAGCAGCACGCTTCAACTACATTCTGGTAGCACAATACATGACCAGTCAATTGAATGACGTAAGCCTCATAGCAATGTTTATGCAAGTGATATAAAAGACAAAACAATGACATACCTATACATCGTTTATCTCATCTATGCAAGATATTGACAAGATTCATAGTCGCAAGAAAATAGCAGCTGTTGGATGAAAACCAACACAGAGAACAGTCAAGCTTCCGTTCATAGCAGCTTACCAGCTACACACCACCAGCTACACACCATCAGCTACACACCACCAACTAGACACCACCAGCTACACACCACCAGCTACACACCACCAGCTACACACCATCAGCTACACACCACCTGCTACACACCACCAG